>CAUYON010003026.1:0-37813 GCA_963573935.1 Arctocebus calabarensis | reverse complement strand
AGCCCGGGCCCGCCAAACAACAATGACGGCTGCAACCAAAAAATGGCCGGGCGTTGTGGCGGGCGCCTGTAATCCCAGCTACTTGGGAGGCAGAGGCAGGAGACTCGCTTGAGCCCAGGAATTGGAGGTTGCTGTGAGCTGTGATGCCACAGAATTTAATTCAGGGTGACAGCTTGAGGCTCTGTCTCCAAAAAAAAAATGATTTGCAAAAAAGTATGCAATCACAATTTGTCCATACTTATAAACGGAAACTCCTATTCTTTTATAGCAGTTTTCTTCATAAATAGTTTTGTTAGCATTAGAATTAAGACATTGCTAGCTCAAGTGATATGCAATTTTAAAAGTGTATAGAACAAAAAATGCAGGTCGTTTGGAGGAAAAAAAGCATTCTAGGGCTTTAACTTGTGGCTCATTCTGTCTGCAACAGTAATGGAATACAAATTGCAATGAAGTTTATTTCCTTTCTTTAGTTTGGAAATAGCTTCTGAGCCATAGAGGGAGACTATATAAGACTCCCTATTCCCTGAGTATTTTGAAGTATCCACCAAGGACCTTTCCTGAGACAGTTCCCTTGAAGTTCGCAAATCAATATTTTGACATTTTTGTCCTCGAGTCAAGTCTCTAAAAGGAACATTTAATTTTCTCTGACCACAATTACATGTTTACAATGATTTTAGGTTTGCCACGGTGAAACATTAATAACGTGCAGTGCAGGCTTAATCATCATTGTGTCTTCAGGAATTATATAAGTTGGTTCCTGTGTGATCTTTCATTTTAACTAAACAGTAAGCTTTTCCCCCACTTTAAAAATGACACTCCAAGAGCTTCGCTAATGAGCTGAAGTTCACTCAGGTGACTGCAGCCAGAAATTCAATCTGGGTCTGTTTAACTCCAAAGCTCAAACTCAAGCTCATCACCACCAATCTGCTAGAATTCTTGTACTCTGTATTATTGGATAAGAGATCGTAATGATCTAACTCTGAATACCCCTCATCGGTGTGTACCTATTGAAAGTGACTCGCCAAAGATTAATTTTTCAATTTGTTGTTTTTTATGGATAATTTATGTTTATTTACTTTTTAAGGCAAGCATAGAAAGATGTTTACTGAGGAAGATAAAGGTATACTTCGCTGGTACGCTGCCTATAATGTAGAGTACAAGAATTATGGTACACCAGTTGTTATGAGCTGGAGCTGGAACATCAGAGTCAAACTATTCCATATTGAAATTCTGGCTGCAGTCACCTATGTGACCACCATCAGGTTAATGAATATTTTTGAATCTCATCTTTTCATCTATAAAGTCAGAGGAAAAACTTTGTGCAAAATGAAATTTTATACATAAACCAACAAACAATGATTGATGTACCAGCAGTGATTATTAAGTACATATTTATCATATTTTAATCTTTGTAAACATAAAATTGTTGTATCCATAAATCATGGTAAAAAATAAATTACATTTCTCTTTTAGGATGTGACTTGAGGATAAAGAAAGTAAACATATTGATTCCCTAAACCAAAGGGAAACATCTTGGACAATGTCAGTGGCGGATAGTTGAAAACATCTGGAAAACAGGGAGACCTAGTATACTTTCCCTCTGTGGCTCAGAAACTATTTCTAAACTAAACAAACAATGTAATCTTAATTGCAGTTTGAACCACATTTCTTAGTAAATACAATGAGAAGTAACTTAAGACCTTAGGACCATTTAGGAATCATTGTTTCTCCACTTCCTCTGGTATTTTTGTTTTATATACTTTCATTTGTGCAAATAACTTGAGCTAGCAAAGAGGAATTATGAAAGCTAAAAGAAGAATTTCTGAAAAACGGGACGTAAAAGTCTTGGAGTTCCTTTATATGAGTTCAACAAATTGTGTATTTGCATATTTGTGTGCAATTATTTGTTAAATAGTCCAGAAATAACAAAGAAAAATGTAAAGGTATACTCTTTCAACACATGCATACCAATTGGGGGGGGGGGTTCTGATATCATTACAATCTCTGAATCCTCCTCATTGGCCTATAATATGGAGTACAAGAATTACTGTATATCACTGGTTATGAGGGTAAGCTTTAGCTTTAAAGTCAAATTGACCCTATAAGTCATCTTAAGCAAGTGAATGAATGTCTTTGAATCTTAATTTTTTCATCTGTAAAATATGGGAAAATGCTCACTGTTGGTGTAAAATGAAATGTTACATGTGAACCAGTTTAAATAATAAATGATGTACCAACAGTGATTGTTAAGTATGTACTCCATATTTATCATATTTTAATCAAGGTAAACATGAAATCATTGTAACCATAAAATCATCGTATAAATAAATCAGATTTCTCTTTTAGATACTTGACTTGAGGATAAAGAAAGTAAACACACTGATTTTCTAAACCAAAGGGAAATGTCCTTGGTTGATAGCTGAAAATATTTAGAAAATAAGGATCTCTAACATACCTTCTCTTTATGGCTCGGAAACTATTTCCAAACTAAAGAAATCTTCATAGCAGTTTGAAACACATTAATTACTTTAGTACATGCAATGAGAATCAACTTTAGGTCCTACAAACATTTTGGGGGTCAGTTTTTCTCTACATCCTCCTATTTTTTGTTTTTTGCATTGTATACTTTCTACTTCGCAAATAACTAGCAATGTATAAATAAGAAAGCTAAAAGAACTATTTCTGAAAACATGATGCAAACATGTATGAGTTACTACATACGAGTATTGATCAATTGTACATTTGTGAACCTGTGTGCAATTATTTGCTAAATATTCCAGAAATGACCAAAAACAACAGTAAAAGTATACTTTGAGGAATCACTTTCTACAAGTGCATACCCATGGAGGTGTTCGGAAATCATTAAGACCTCTGAAACACCCCTTATTGCTATGCAGCCTATAAAATTATATTATATCAGTGTTCTTGAGCTTGAGCTTTAGAGACAAACAGATCCAGAATGAAATTCTGACTGCAATCCCAGTGTTACCTTCAGAAGGTTAATAAATCTCTTTGATTTGTTTTTTTTAATTTGGAAATTGGGGGGAAATGCTTACTGTTTGTCTAAATTGAAATATTACACATGAACCAATTTATATATAAATTCAAATATACACTTTCCATTTTCCATATTTTAATCATAGTAAACATATAATCATTGTAACCATAAAATCATGGTACATATAAATTAAATTTCTTTTTTAGATACTTGACATAAGGATGAATAAAGCAAATGTATTGATTTCCTAAACTAATGGGAAGTGTCCTTGGTGGGTAGCCTAACCTATTTGGAGAATAGAGAGGTGTGATATACTTTGCCTCTGTGACTCAGGAACTATCTCTAAATGTCCTTGCAGCTTGAACCACATTACTTCAGTAAATAAAATGAGAATCAACTTTACGCCCTAGTAACATTTTTATGGTCATTTTTTTCTCCACATCCTCCAATTCTTTTTTTCCGTTTGTTTCTTTTACATACTTTCAGCTTTGCAAGTAACTTGAGTTAGCAATGTGTAAATATTAAAGCTGAAAGAACTATTCCTGCAAAACATTTTGTAAAAAGGAAAGAAGCTCCTATGTATGAGGATGGATAAACAGTGTGTTTGCATACTTGTGCGCAATTATTTTTGAAAATAATCCAAATGGAACAAAAATACAGTGAAAATAATTTTAAGGGAATCACTTTCAACAGGTTTATACTATTGTGAGGGGTTCAGAGATCATTACGATAGGGGCTGGTAGATTAGGGTAGGAGTTTGGCTTTAGACTTAGTGTAATGTGAATCCATTGAAGGGTTTCAAGAAGTTACATAACTGAATTAATGTTTAAGAAAGATTACTGCAGAGGCTTTGTAGAAAAATAACCAAAGATGGACAAAGAGTCCTATTTAGATCCACCCTGGTTGGGGTATGGGAGTGGGTGGATAGTTATCTCCCAGCTATAAATGTCTGTCCATCTTTTAGCCATGGAAACAGCCTTAGCTAAGTATGAGTGGCACTGCACACCTGTCTCCCTCCTGCACCGGTTTCCATCACAGCTCGCCTCTCCCTCTCCTTCCCCTGTTCTTACGCTCTCTCTCACACACACAGACACTTTCTCAAATTTTCCTCTCTTGTCCCCATGCAGCCTTTGTTGAAAGTGTTTGGAGTTTTTGCAGCCCATGCAAGCATTGCTCCATTAAACTCTAATACTGCAGGGAAGTTGAAGCATTTAAAATTTTTGCCCCTTTAAAAGTCCATTCTTGATAAAGCCATTATGCTTTATGTGTTAAATGGCTCATTTCTATGATCCCAGCCTCTTGTGAACAGTTACATTTTGGGATAGTTTCTTCCCTGTCTTTTGCCTCCTTCTTTAACTAGTGTTTCATGCTCCAGCCCAGAGGGCTATTTTTCAGATAGACCTTTGCTCAAATCCCTAAGCCCCAAATGTTACCTCTATGACCTTTAGGCAACTTCTCTGAGACTCCAGATCTTGGTGACATGGAGCAAATAAGAACCTCCTTCCAGTGGTATGTAAGAAATGTTAGGTAAACTGACTAATTCACACACACAGTAGGCAATAGTATGTGTGCAAATGTCAAGCAAACGTCATTTAGGACTTTTGACTTTAGAAAATTTGAATTTTCCCATTATTTCTTCCTACCTCTTACTTTCTCTGCCTTCCTGCATCTAATTCCACCCCCACCCTCCCTTTCTCCACACACTGGAGCTATTCTATCTTTTGTTTGGCCCTTCTATTCTGCTGTCATCTCCTGGGCTTTGCCTAACCCCAGGCCAGGCTCCCCATGGCCTCAACAAGGGTGCATGGTGGGAGGCTCACTGAAGCTGAGCTCTGTCTACTTATTTCAGCCAGTCCCCTTCCCTAGGACACCCAAGGAGGGTGTTGAGCACAGAGTTATGTGGCATAATCAGGTAATAATGGTGGAGACAAATGTTTTCATACAATAACCAAGAAAATCCCATAAGGTTATGTCGAACAGTTGGATGAAAATATTTCACATTATATATGAAGCCAGCACACTGTACCCCATGATTTCACTAATGTACACAGCTATGATTTAATAAAAAAGAGAATAATAATCATGGAGACACAGATTGAGAGCAAGGACTCCTAGTGAGCTCCCTGTGGCTTGTGAGGCATTGTGAATATGCTGGAGGCTTTGGGGTTCCTATCAAGCTTGCCACGGTCCTAGGGAAGGCAGACTGGGATGAGACGGCACCCGGAGAAGTCAAGTAACAATGTGGCCTCTGTATATAATCCTAAATTATCCAGAGTTGGTCCTCTATATTACTTCCAACTCAGCTGTGCAACATATCATTAACTCCCAAGCTGGCCTTATGAATTCATATGTCGAATAGGCTTCATACTACTATGTACCCCTAGAGGTTCAGAATATAAATTTCTTGAATGTTTTTTGCATATTTGCTACTCATGATCTGCCCAAATTCCTAAAACAGATAGTTTCTTTGTAATATTTCATTTATATCATATTAGTTATTAAATATCACATGTATTATTATATTAAAATTTACTCAACCTCAAAGATATAGTAACTCTGATGGTTCACTGGCTAATTCAAGTATAGCATCACTTTTTTCTCCATATGCCCAAATTTTAGTCTAGAGGGAATTCTGGTTAATAAAATGCCAGATCAACTTGCTACAATACTAGTTATAATAACATTTTAAAGTAATTAAACATACTTACTATACTAGTAGAAATAAACTAGTTTAATTAAAGAAGATAAACAATAGTAACTTCTAGCACTTATATATTCAGCATTGGATGTAAGGCACTGTACTCACTCCTAACACTTCATGAGGTAGGTATTATCATTATTCCCATTTTACAAGTAAGCAAACTGAGGGAGGTGAATGGTAAAATCAAGGCTCCTACCCCCCAAATCAAACTCTATATTCTGAAACTAAACTACTAGATTTCACTCCCCCCACTTTCTTTTATTCAAAAATTATAATTTTTTAATAAGTACATTCGGAAAAATGTTTATTCACAAAGGTAGATTGAGAAATAAATACAGACCTAAACATTAAACTTGGTAATAGAGCCGAGACCAATATAAACACCTTCTCTCTGAAAGTGGAGAAAGGATCACTAGGCTGTCGCTTTCTTCTCTGAATATGGAAATAGGTCCTGCCCAGCCTTACTCTTTGGCACGCCAAGGCCAAAGCTACACCTCAATGCTGAGCAAGGGCTTTGCTTCAAGAGTGTGGGCACAGAGATGGCAGCTCCACAGCAGCTGGGAGCCTGGGGACATGTACCCAAAGATGCACCAGGAGCCCCTTCTTGGGGCTGGTTCATTTCTGATAAAATGAAGAGGTGTTCATCCATTTAGCAAATATTCATTGAGTACTTACTATGTATTAGGCATTATTCTTTGCTCTTGGGATTCAACAATGAACAAAACAGACAAATGTCCTCCAAGGAGCTTAAATTCTAATGTAGGAAAGAAGCCAGTAACAAGTAGTTAAAATATATAGTGTGCTGGATAATTAGAGATGCTTGGGGGTCGGAGGTAACAAAGCCAGGGAAGAGGAAGAAAGAGTTGACAATGGTTGAAAGTTCAGACAGGTGTGGAGAGAGATGCCTTCTGGGAAGATGTCATCTGAGTTGCAGGAAGCATCTTTTTGTTCCTATTACCATGAAATTACAACCCAAAGGATGAGCTTCTGAAGATTACAGGGGGAAAATAGTTGTTGGACCGCCACGTTTTCAATCATGTTTCAACACAAAACAAACAACATAGTCACAACACGGCTTTTACGGATCCACCTGGAAAAAAAGAACAGAATAAAAAATGATCCATCATGGCTCGGCACCTATGGCTCAACGGGCTAAGGCGCCAGCCACGTACACCTGAGCTGGCGGGTTCGAATCCAGCCCCTGGGCCCGCCAAACAACAATGATGGCTGCAACCAAAAATTGGCCAGGCGTTGTGGCGGGCGCCTGTAGTCCCAGCTACTTGGGAGGCGGAGGCAAGAGACTCGCTTGAGCCCAGGAATTGGAGGTTGCTGTGAGCTCTGATGCCACAGCACTCTACCCAGGGCGACAGCTTGAGGCTCTGTCTCAAAAAAAAAAAAAAAACATTGGTGTGCAAGTTTTTGTTTGGACATGTTTTAAATTTATCTGAGTATATGATGGGGGTTTTTTGGAAGCATTTCTTTCCTTTTTTTTTGAGACAGCGCCTCAAGCTGTCACCCTGGGTAGAGTGCTGTGTCATCACAGCTCACAGCAACCTCCAACTCCTGAGCTTAAGCGATTCTCTTGCCTCAGCCTCCCAAGTAGCTGGGACTACAGGTGCCCCCACAATGCCTGGCTGTTTTTTGGTTGCAGTTGTCATTGGTGTTTAGCAGACCTGGACCGGGCTCAAACCTGCTACCTTCAGTGTATGTGGTCAGTGCCCTACTCACTGAGCTACAAGTGCTGAGCCTTTTTGTTGTTGTTGAGACAGAGTCTCACTATGTCGCCCTTGGTAAAGTGTGATGGCATCACAGCTCACAGCAACCTCAAACTCCTGGGCTTAAGCGATTCTCTTGCCTCAGCCTCCCAAGTAGCTGAGACTATAGGCGCCTGCCAGCTATTTTTGGTTGCAGTTGTCATTGTTTTGCTGGCCTGGGCTGGGTTTAAACCTTCTACCCTTGGTGTATGTGGCTGGTGCAGTAACCAATGTGCTATGGGTGCTGAACCAAGTTTTTTTTTTTTTTTAATTTTCAATCATCTTAATTTGAAGTTTTTTTTTTAATTTTCTTTGTTTTATTTATTTATTTTTTTTATTGAGACAGAGTCTCACTTTGTGGCCCTCTGTACAGTACGGTAGCATCATAGCTCACAGCAATCTCCAACTCTTGGGCTTAAGCAATTTTCTTGCCTTAGCTTCCCAAGTAGCTGGGACTATAGGAGCCTGCCACAACGCCTGGCTTTTTTTTTTTTTTTTTTTTTGTAGAGACAGGGTCTCACTGTGGCTCAGACTGGTCTTGAACCTCTGAACTCAGGGCAATCCACCCGCCTTGGTCTCCCCGAGTGCCAGGATTATAGGCATGAGCCACCACACCCAGCCGGAAGCATTTCTAACTATTTGGAGCTTTACCCAAATATCTTATTATTATTGACTTAATTCTGTTGTAGTCAAAGAATATACTCTGGAAATTTTTAATCTTCTAAAGTTTATTGAAATTTGATTGTGACCCTGCAAATGGTTTATTCTGGTGAATATTCCATGTGCACTTGAAAAGAATTCTATTATGTTGGGGTATAGTGTTCTATAATAGTCAACTAATTCAAGGTGGCTGATAATATTCATATATATTAAGTTCTTACTGATTTTTTGCCTAGTAATTGAATGAATTATTAAAAGGTGATAAAATCTCTAATTATGATTGTGAGTTTGTCTGCTTCTTCCTTTATATCTTTGTTTTTTGGGGGTTTTTTGTTTGTTTGTTTTGTTTTGTTTTTTTGAGACAGGGTCTTACCCTGTTGCCCAGGCTAGACTGCAATGGTGTCATAGCTCACTACAACCTCAACTCCTGGGCTCAAGCAATCCTCCTGCCTCAGCCACTTGAGTAGCTGGAACTGTAGGCCTGTGCCACCATCCATGGATAATTTTTCTGTTTTTAGTAGAGTCTTGCTCTTGCTCACTCCTGAGCTTAAGGGATCCTCCTACCTTGACTTCCCAAAGTACTAGTGTATGAGCCACTGTACTTGGCCTCTGTCCATTTCTGCTTCCTGCATTTGAAACTCTGTGATTAGGTTGATACATGCTTAAAATTGTTACATTTTCCTAGTGAAATACTTCTTGTATCATTTTGAAATATCTCTAGTATATTTTTTGTTTTGAAGACTATATTATTATAGCTTTCTTATGATTTGTATTTCTATTTTAGATTTTTCCCCATCCTTTTACTTTCAATGTATGTGTAATTTTATACTTAAAGTATGTGTCTTGGCTGGGCATGGTGGCTTATGCCTGTACTCCTAGCACTCTAGGAGGCTGAGGTGGGCGGATCCCTTGAATTCAGGAGTTCAAGACCAGCCTGAGCAAAAATGAGACCCTCATCTCTACCAAAAATAGAAAAGTTAGCTGGATGTGGTGGTACATGCTTACAGTCCCAGCTACTTGGAAAGCTGATGCAAGAGGATCTCTTGAGCTCAAGAGTTTGACGTTGCTGTGAGCTATGACACCAGAGCACTGTACCCAGGGTGACAGAGTAAGACTCTGTCTCAAAAAATGAAATAAATATGGCTCAGCCTCTGTAGGACAGCGGTTATAGCACTGGCCACGTGCACCAAGGCTGACGGGTTCAAACCCAGACCTGGCCAGCTAAACAACAACAACAACAAAATAGCTGAGCATGGTGGTGGGCACCTGTAGTCCCAACTACTTGGGATGCTGAGGCAAGAGAATCGCTTAAGCGCAAAATTTAGAGGTTGCTGTGAGGTGTGACACCACAGCACTCTACTGAGAGCAACATAGTGAGACTCTGTTTCAAAAAAAAAAAGAAAGAAAAAAATAATAAATAAGTAAAGGATATGTCTTTTTTTTTTTTGAGACAGAGTCTCTCTTTGTTGCCCTCAGTAGAATCTCGTGGCATCACAACTCACAGCAACCTCTAGCTCTAGGGCTTAAGCGATTCTCTTGCCTCAGTCTCCCAAGAAGCTGGGGTACAGATGCCCACCACAGCATGTGACTATTTAGAGATGAGGCCTCACTTTGGCTCAGGCTTGTCTTGAACCTGTGAGCTCAGACAATCCACCTGCCTTGGCCTCCCAGAGTGCTAGTGTTACAGGCACAAGCTACCATGCTCAGCCAAAGCATGTGTCTTGTAGACAGTATATACTTTGGTCTTTTCTGCTCTCCCTGACAATTTCTGTGTTTCAATGAGAATGTTTAGTTCATTTATATTCAATGTAATTATTAACGTGTTAGAGTTTGGTTGTACCGTTTTGCTATTTGTTTTCTACTTATTCCACCTGCTTTTGTTATCCTGTTTCTCCTGTTCTACCTTCTTTTAGGTTAATTGAATAATTTTTAGTATTACATTTTAATTCCTTCTTTGGCTTTTTTTTTTTTTAGCTATGCCCTCTTTATATTTGTAACGGTTGCTGTAGTATGAATCTCATGAATCTTTAATTTATCAAGATCTACTTAAACTTAATATGTACTATTTCACAAAAAATAGGAACTTTGCAACAATATAGTTCCATTTAATTCCAGTTATATAATTTTCCTATTATATAAACCATATCTACAATACGATGTCATAATTTTAGTTTTTAAATAGTCATGTTCCTCTAAAAGAAATCAAAAAAAAGAAAAGGTAACACAACATTTTAAAATATTTACATATTTACTATTTTAAGTCTTTTTTATTCCTTCGATATGAATTTTCATCTGGGGTCATTTCCTGTAGCCAGATGAACTTCCTTGGTGTTTCTTCTAATATAGGTCTGCTGATAATAAATTCAGTTTTTGTTTATCTGATAAAGTCTCTATTTTGCCTTCATTTCTGAAGGATAGTTTCACTGGGCATAAAAATGTGTTCAATTTGAGAGTTGGTTTATTTTTCCTTCTCTCCTTCCTCTCTCCCCTCCCCTTTCCTCCCTCCTCCTTTCTTTCTTCACTTTAAAGATGTTGTTTATGGTGTTTTAGCCTTCATTGTTTGCAATGAGAAGTCAGCTCTTACTTGTACCATGGCTCCCTTGTTTATAATGTATTATTTTTCCCTATTTTCAAGATTTTTTTCTTTGTCTTTGGATTTCAGCAGTTTCATTATGCCATGCCTAGGCATGATTTGCCTTGCATTTATCCTGCTTGGGCCTCCCTGAGCAATTCAATCTATGAATTTCAATCTATGAATTTATCTTTGAATAAATTTAAGAAATCAGAAAATACTTTATATTTTTATTCCCCACTCTACCTCTTATATTTTTCCTACATTAAAATTACATATGACATGTAGATCTTTTAATATTTCTTCACTGGTCCATAAAACTCTGTTTAATTTTTTTGACTGTATTTTTCCTCTTTCAGGTCTTAAGAATTAATAATTTCAGGCAGTGCCTGTGGCTCAGTGGGTAAGGCGCCAGCCCCATATACCGGATTTGAACCCGGACCCAGCCAAACTGCAACTAAAAAAAAAATAGTCGGGTGTTGTGCAGGTGCTTGTAGTCCCAGCTGCTCGGGAGGCTGAGGCAAGAGAATTGCCTAAGCCCAGGAGTTGGAGGTTGCTGTGAGCTATGACATCACGGCACTCTATGGAGGGTGACAGCTTGAGACTCTGTCTCAAAAAAAAAAGAATTAGTTAATAATTTCTATTGATATATCTTCAAATTCACTCATCTGCAATCTTCATTCTGGTATTAAACCTATCAAGTTAATTTTTAGTTTTGGTTATTGTACTTTCAAGTTATAGAATTTTAATTTGGCAGGCAGGAATAGCTCATGCCTATAATCCCAGTACTCTAGGAGGCCAAGGCAGAAAGATTTATTGGGGTCAAGAGTTTAAGACCAGCCTGAGCGGTTGGCACATGTGGCTCAACAGGCTAAGGCACCAGCCACGTACACCTGAGCTGGCAGGTTCGAATCCAGCCTGGACCGCCAAACAACAATGATGGCTGCAACCAAAAAAAAAAAAAAGGCCGTTGTGGCGGGCACCACTAGTCCCAGCTACTTGGGAGGCAGAGGCAGGAGACTTGCTTGAGCCCAGGAATTGGAGGTTGCTGTGAGCTATGGTGTCACAGCACTCTATCCAGGGTGACAGCTTGAGGCTCTGTCTCAAAAAAAAAAAAATATGGGAATTAATATGAGAGAAATGAGAATTTAACATATGTAAGAAGCAATAGAACCTGATTAAATTAAATCCAAGGCCCTGGATTCTGGTCACCATTCTATTATTAACATGGGTAAGTAATTGCAGATCAATTTCCCTACATATAAAATAGATGTAATGATATCTGCCTTATATCCTAGACATGTTATAACAATTTAATGATTAAAGTTTTTACTTGATATTTACTACAATGCTAGAAAGGGAAAAATTATATAGAGGCCAGAAATATAGTTAGCTAGGATATCTCAGACTCAAACTGGAAATTTAAGGCTGAGGATTTTTATTTATTTATTTATTTATTTTGAGACAGAGTCCCATTTTGTCACCTTTGGTAAAGTACTGTGGCATCATAGCTCACAGCAACCTCCAACTCTTCAGCTTAAGTGATTCTGTCGCCTCAGCCTCCCAAGTAGCTGGGACTACAGGCACCCGCCACAACATCCAGCTATTTTTAGATCCCGGCTCTTGCTTTTGTTCAGGCTGGTCTCCAACTTGTGACCTTAGGGCAATTCACCTACTTTGGCCTAGAAGTGGTAGGATCACAGGTGTGAGCCACCGTGCCCGGCCAGACTGAGGAATTTTAAAAGGTCATGTCATTGCGTATAATTTACAAACAGCAAAATAACTCACTTTTATGTATATTATTTGATGTGTTTTGACATATATGTGTGTGTGTATGTGTGTGTGTATTATACTACACTCAAGACATGTAACATTTCTACCACTCCAAGTTCTTCCACATCCTTTTGTACTCAGTCCCTTCCTCCTAGTCCCAATCCTTGGTAAAAACCATGCATGTACCTCTATTTAACCATTCACCAGTTGATGACCATTTGGGTTGGTATCATTTTTGGTGATTAGAAGTAAAGTTGTTATACGGTTGAGTTTTGACTTTATTTTTATTTATTTATTTTTTTTAATTTATCAGCATGAGTTTTTTTGGTCAACTTTTATAGTCTTTTTTCAACAGGTATGTCTTTTTCAGATTTAGTAAGAGTTTGCTGTTGATCTTTCCTAAATTATATTATATTCTATTATAAAGAATCCAAGCTTAGAAAGGACTTGTGTACATCTTTAATGGCATCTGAGGCATAAAAACACTTCATGGAAAATTGAAGCCTCTTAAGCGGTATCCTTCCTACAGTCTATCTTCTATATATCCACCAGAATGGTTGTTTAGAAATGCACATCTGATCATAGGATGACATTATTTAATGAACTCCAATGATTCTTTAAAATTATTTACATGGTATCTCCTTTTTATTAAGGGTTTACAGGGCCTGACATCATGCCAAATATGATTACGTATTACCTAACTCAATCTTAGAACAGCTCTTTGAGATAGGCTACACAGTACCAGAGCTGGGATTTAAAGCCTAGCAGTGTGCAAATATCTTAGGATAGAATTTAAGACTTTTTACATCTGGAACCAGCTACTCTCAACACAGCAAAACCTGTTTGTCATTTTTTTTTTATCTATTCCATGTTTTTTCACATCTGTTATTCCTTCTGTCTGACAGTCCTGTCTGTTTATCTTTTATATATTGTTTTAAAACTCAGCTCAGATGCTCATAATAGCCTACCTACCGACTGTGTGCCCTTGTCTAGGCTCAGTCTGCTATAATTCATGGATGGTCTAGCATAAGTTCAAATATTTCTGTTTTCACCTTCTATTTTTTTTTTCTGGCACTCCCATTATGCTTATGTAACACTGTTATAGTTGTCCCACATTTCTTAGATATTCTTTTCCAGTTTTTTTCTTTTTTCCTTCCCCCCCCCACAGTGGATAAAAGGTACTGAGATTAATAGGCCTTAGTGTGAGGTTTTTCCATTTTTATGGTTAAGAATTAGGCTGTGTTTATTGTTTGCTATAATTGTTCATGTTAGAAGCTGCACTTCTTTCTGGTGTTCTTCCTTTTCACTCTCCTCTTGTCTTTGGGTTTTCCTAGAGATGACTTATTATACAAAGTCCGAGTTGTACTGTTCTTTGAGCTGTAATCTCCTATTATTAGACAGGAGCCCTGTTGATTTATTGGTAAGGTATAGGGTAAGAACAAGTGTTATATAATCTTAGAGTAGGTCTCAGGCTTTTATTTTTATTTTTTATTATTATTTTTATTTTCTTTTGAGACAGAGTCTCACTCTGTCACCCTGGGTAGAGTGTTGTGTCACAGCTCACCGCAACTTCAAACTCTTGGGTTCAAGCCATTCTCTTGCCTCAGCCTCCCAAGTAGCTAGGACTATAGGCACCCGCCACAATGCCCAGTTATTTTTTGAGACAAGGTCTCACTCTGGCTTAGGCTGGTCTTGAACTCATGAGCTCAGGCAATCCACCTGCCTTGGCCTCCCAGAATGCTAAGATTACAAGTGTGAGCCACCGTGCCCCGCCCAGGTCTCAGGTTTTTAATGAGCCTTGTCTCTGGGTTGTGACTTTCACAAGTGCTTCTCAGCTTCTATTCCAACCCCCATTAGTTGAGATTGGAAGGCTGCAAGACTGGAGCCTGCTATTTTTCCCTCCATTTCAAAGGCTAGTGGGGGCTAGAGTTGGATATTTTCCTTTCCCTATATCAAAGACTAGACGGGAATAGCATGTTTATACCTATTGCTCGCTCACACAGCTGCTTCTGCTCCCAGTGATCTGATATTCTGTATTCTCCTGTATCTCCATTTTTTTTTGGGGGGGTGGGGTTCTTTGTGACATGATTTACCCGATGGATCTGAGAAGAGTTGTTGATGTTCATTCTGTTCAGCATTTTTCTTGTTGTAAGAATGGTAGTGATACCTTCAAGCTCTTCACATGTCAGACTGGAAGCCAGAAGTTGATCTATGATTACAATCATAACTCTGGTTTAAAGCATTGTCTCTAGATCAGTGGTTCTCAACCTTTCTAATGCTGCAACCCTTTAATACAGTTCCTCATGTTATGGTGACCCCCGACCATAAAATTATTTTCGTTGCTACTTCATAACTGTAATTTTGCTACTGTTATGAATCGTAATGTAAATATCTTATATGCAAGATGGTCTTAGGCTCAAAGGGTAGTTCAACCCCCAAAGGGGTCACGACCCACAGCTTGAGAACTGCTGCTCTAGATGCTTATAAAAATTTGAATCACATTAACTTCTGATGATCATTAACAAATTATAATAGATGTATATATAATCTGAAAGCAAAGTATCGAGGGTAATAGCAATAATGGAATTAGAGTATTTTTGAGTGGATTTAGTATGTGATACCCTATATTACAGTTTATTTACATGCATTACTTCACTTAATCTTTGTCATCACTCCAATTGGTAAATAGTATTATTATCACCACATGTCTGTTATAGGGAAAGAAATGGAGGCTTCTGAACTTTGCAGAAAGTTAAAATTCCCTAAGGAGTTTATTTTTCATTTTTTAATAGATCATTATGTATATTACTGCATTTATGGAGTACAACGTGCTGATATTATATACAATTTGGAATGTTTACATGTCTGAATGTCCTATGGAAGAGTACAGTCTCGGTGAGAAAAGAGAGAAGTTGGTCTGAGTGGGCTGGTGTTGGGTGTTCAAACAAAGGTGCTTTGAGGAAGGCTTGCATGATTGATTGGCTTATGGTTGCATAGCGGCTTTGTGGTTAAACCTCAGAACGAGAGGACACATTTAAATTTTCCTGACATTCTTGCCATGAGAAATGAGAATGAGTCATGTGCTCTGAATGGCACTAAAGTCACCACGACCACCAAATCAAATGGATTAAAAAGCACCTGTGAGTGTGATGATGCTATCTCAGGAGTAGACTGGGAGTGGTGACTATTTTAGAGTGGAAACTCCAACATCCAGATGTGACTGACAACAGGTTACTTTGGGGGTCTTGGTAAACAGATGCCTCTGTTGTGCATACTTGGCTCCCAACCCAGCAACTGCTGGCAAGAGAAATCTGCCTCTAAGGACGGCTGAGAGGGAAGGGAAAGAAGCTGGGCTTTAATTGCTGACATTACTGAGCAAAGATGTCCTACAACAAACTGCTCTGTGAGAGGACAAGCAGGGAGCGAAATGGAGTCATTTGTTGAACTTAGGCAACGTCCTTAAGAATGGCTGTGGGCAAAATTTTCAAGTTGATGAAGTTTAATAGTCTTAGAGACAGTAAATAGTAGGGGAATTACATAGTGAAGGGAGTATTAGGGGTCTGCTCAGATCTGAGCCTTTGGTAATTTGTTCTGGCCTCAGATAAACAACCATCTGGAGACTTGACCTGTGCCATTCAAACGTCATTGCCCAACAAGCTGTCAGAATTAAACAGATTCCAGGCAGCGAGGTCTGTCCACAGGAAGATAGGGGGCAGTAGAGAAGCAGTGATGGCAGCAAGCCTAGCAGCCAGCAGCTTGGGGAAGAGACAGTGAAAAATAATGGAGCCAAGAGTCTGGAAGACTTCTGAGAGTCTATATAGGCACCTAGACCATGGTAGAATAACCACCAAAATAACTTTGAGAAAGGTTGACTTGTGGTTATCTATAATATGATGGGATATGTACTTTAAAGTTTCTTCTGACCATAATATAGCTTCTTCATTTACCCGCTAAGACTAGCATGTGACCTCTTTGGAGCTACATATTTTCAGGGGGTTAAAGTATTATTTTGCTGGAGTATAGTTAGCCAATTAGTGAAGATTCATTTGTATCTGATAAGTTCATTAACACCGGTTTTCAACAAGCAGAGCTGGAGGCTCTAAAGACATATCATCCAGAATTGGGAAGGTTTAGGAATGGGAAACAGTCTCTTTATTAGAAGGCCACTGTGTAAACTGCTACCCAACAGGATGTAATGAATAAACCTGTGAGCTTCTGGGTTCTGACTACTTATGTGATAATGAATATTATCCCCATAATAAGCAAATGTGCCTAAGATCACAACATAATTTGGGTGAACGCTGAAATTTTAGCCTGGAGATATTTTACCCTCAAATCAGTTTGCCTTTTCATCTTAATTATGTTGTCTCCAGTGAGCTATATATACATGACTTGAAGACAATATTTTCCTATGCCACAGTTTTCCCCCAAAACTATCTATTGGATACAAGGAATCCTTTATAAAGCTTTATATGGCAACTTGGAAAGTGCTTGGGACTATCTAGGTCTGTCCTAAGGGACATGTAAAAATTCCAGGCTGTTCTTCATCAGGACTTACTTTCTAATTCCTTTACATTCCAGCTTTTTACTTCCTGGGAGAAAAAAAAAAGTAGTAAGCAGGGAAAATGAAAATTATTAGAACTAATTGCATATGGACTTTCCCCCCAGATGACATTAAAAAGCACCAGCATTTGTCTTTAAATAAAGTGAGTGTGTGGGCTTATCTTCCCGCCTCCACAACAGCTATGTGAAAGTGCAGCCGCTGGGTTTCCATATTCCTTTTCCTTCAAAATGCCCAGAGGGCCCATATTTTTGTTTAATGACCTTCAGAATGATGCTTTAGAAATCTGAAGCTATCAGAGTTGGAAGCAATGCGAAAATAATTGTGGATTATTATTGTATGACGACAGTGGCAGCTGGACTGTTTTTTTGTTCTTTTTGCTCAGATTTTCTTCTTCATTTTCCCAGAAACCTTATATGCTAAGGTTTAATGCAGAAGCAAATCTCATATAGGTGATAAACCTTGCCAGACATGGTACGTAATATAATTTTAGACAGACCCTTAACTGTTCTGCCGAAAGACCCTAGAAAGTGAAGCAGCCTTATATCTAGATGCCTTCGATAGTATTACTTTTATTTACTCTCTGACAATATGTGTGGGTAGTGGTATTAAACATAAAGCATGCATATCTCTTAAAGATTACTACTGTGAACTTAAGTGCCAGTTTTTGTGTTTTGTTGTCAAAACTCCTGCTAACATAAAAGTGAAAATTGTGTTATAGTGAAATACAAATACATGGGTACTCACTCTCCCAAAGCATTTACAAAGGCACACACATATTCACACCCCCCCCAAATAAACAAGTACTCGCAACTGGGGACTAAGAGTCAACACAGATACTAACTTAACATGAATGTGTAAGATGTGTATATGGAGAGCAGGGTGAGGAATGGTAGATGCAGATGTTACGTACCCAGTAATGGGAAAGTGGAAAATGTTCTCAACTAGTGTTCAAATCACCTGCCTCACCGTCAAATTTCTTTATGACCTCAACTGATAGACTCAGGATTTACATGATGAAATGCTTTGTCCTTGATTATTCAGCACTCCCTCACAGCTAGCCCCGAGGCCTCCACTGATGTTTATACAACATTTGGCTACCACTGTGGTGGAGCATTTGGAATGAATAATGGACAGAATGGGATAAAATCTGAAAAATAGTCTGATCAAATTCCCAAAAGACAAAGCTGCTTGGCTGAATATTCTCACATACTTGGTTATTGCTGTATCCTTGTCACTTTCTGGAAAAGTGTCCCACATTCCTTTCTAGGGAAGTCTAATCTCAGTAGCGTGGCTCCCTCACATTCCCAGCAAGAAAGTAAGAGACTTGGCTTCAAAACCCAAATCTTTTTCTTGGTTATATATCATTGAATTCAGAGAGTAACCAGATGATTCCTTCATGCTGTTACTGTAACTAAGTGTGTCCTCATTTTACCTACCATGTTTTGAGAGAAATCCTTAAGCCGTAATTTGTAGACCCTTTCCTTTCTACTCCCTGAATTGAACTCTCGACTACAAGGAGGGAGACTCTTGAGTAATAGTATTAGTTTTTACAAGAAGGAATAATTAATGAAACAATTATAAACTTCATTGGCAATGTAAAAAGCTTATTATAAATGTTTAATAATGCTTAAGATTCCCCTGGAGTATACTAAGTGGCTTAGCGAACCATGTTCTCTGAGGACTCTTAGGAAATATCTCTGTCAAGTAGAAAGAGCCAGGATGTTATAATAATATTTAACAACTTTTAAGGTTCTGGTATACCTTTCTTGTATTTGAGGAGCATGTATGCTATTCTGTTTTTACAGAAGGCTTCTAAAGACTTCTTGCTCTTGGGAATCAGACCTTTAAAGTAGTCATTAGCATGATAGTTGTGATATTTGAACGAGACACAGTAAGATACATTTATGTTTTTGCTTGGTCATTGACTTCTTAGTTGTATATTTTGGAAACTAAAGAGAATATAAAAAAATGAAAGTACTCACCTGCCAGTACCGAGATATTGCTTGTGAATTTTTAATTTTGCTGACTTGGATATATTTTCTCTGCAGGAATGCAAGCCAAAAATGTGGAGAAGCATAATAATACAGAAAGGAAATGCTCTCCTTATTCAGGAAGTTCAGGAAGAAGATGGAGGAAATTATACATGTGAACTTAAATATGAAGGAAAACTTGTAAGGCGAACAACTGAATTGAAAGTTACAGGTAGGAATTGCTTCTTTCTATTGAATTATGGAAAATGAGATTGCAAGTATAATTTGGTTTGGGAAGAAACAGTTTTGTTCAAAGGGCCAACTTGCTGTGAAATTAGAAGTAGCTGCATATCAAATAGTTGGGAAGTTCACTATTAACAAATTGTACTAAATAAAAGCTATATATGGAATATGAACAACTAATTTAAGGACCAAGGGCCCAATTGCTGAATATCTTTTCCTTTCTCTTCTTCTTCTTTTTCTTTTCTTTTTTTTTTTTTATTTGAGACAAGAGTTTCACTTTGTCGCCCTTGGTAGAGTGCTGTGGTGTCATAACTCACAGCAACTTCCAACTCTTGGCCTCAAGCAATTCTGTTGCCTCAGGCTCCCGAGTAGCTGGGACTACAGGTGCCCACCACAACACTCAGCTATTTTTAAAGATGGGGTTTCGCTCCTGCTCAGGCTGGTCTCAAACCCATGAGCTCAGGCAATACACACACTTTGGCCTCCCAGAGTGCTAGGATTATAGGCTTGAGCCACTGCGCCCAGCCTGTCTGTTCCTTTCTTTTTGAAAGGTTCACTCTTTAATTTATCATTGATTATTACTGAACATCTCAGAAAGGATATACTGGACCGTAGATTTAACCCATATGTAGAATCTTCTCAGAGGAGAAAGCTGCTTTCAGAAGAAGGTTCAGTTGGACTGTTGGAATGAAATCTTCTTGGACTGCATCCAAAATATCATTTATACAAAATTCTCCATAAGTGAGGGATGTTATTATGAGTTTCTAGTGATTCTTAGAGAAACTCTAAAAGAACATGGACCTGTGTGTTTTAAATCTGAAGTACCAGCAAAACATAAACTTATAAATCTCTCATAGAAGTGGAAGAGATAAGCTCAGAATATTTTCTTTTTATTCCAGAATGTTCTTAGGTGGAGAATTTTAGGAGGTAATTTTCAGAGATAGGACAGAATCTAATTCCACAAAGCTATCCCTCACAATGGATATGATGGACCCTCAGAAACTATCTGACAAAAAGTCTACCTGGTATTGTTCATGAAAGAATCTTGATGAATTTTTCTATTATTTTATGTATATCTTAACTGTATTATTATCTCGCTTATACGTAGAATCTATAAAAAATTAAATATATAGAAACAGAGTAAAATGATGGCTATGAAGGGGCCGGGGGTATAGGAAATAAGGAGATGTAGATCTAAAGGTACACACTCACTACCAGTTACAGATTTCTGTTAAAATACATACAAATTTTCAGTTATGTAGGATGAATAATTCTAGTAACTTAACATACAGCATGATGACTAATAATGACTAATATATTAATAATATGGTATAAGCTGAAATTTGCTGATTTATGGTGTTCTTACCACCAAAAATAAATGACAATTATATAAGGAGATGGGTATATTAATTTACTTGACTGTAGTATTAATAATAATTTTAATATATACACACATATTAAAACATCATCCTGTGTACCTTAAACATATACAATAAAAGAGATATGTGTGTGTGTGTGTGTGTGTGTTTGTATATATATACACACACAAATTCGTATTGTGGATAAAATCTGAGTCATCATAAACTTTGAAATTATCTAGATGGTTGCAATATTGATTGCATTAATTGATTTATGACTTATGCACTTGGGTATGACCAGTTTAACCATCTAGTGCTGACATCAACCAATTGGCCAATTATAACATATTCTTGCTAATATTAGGAATATATATATAAAATATCTGACTGACCTTTTTGGAGTAATATTAAAATCAATCAACTTACATTGATACTTGCTGTGTTAAGTTCATTGCTATAACCCATATATTTAAGTTTTTGATTTTTGAGGTATAATTGTTTATTTTTATTTTAGGATTAACAGGATTAGGATTATTTAATTCTAAATCCTAATCCAGGGAATAAATATATATATATATTCATTCACTCTGTATAGTATTTACTTCTTAGCTTGACTTTGTAGAGTAATTTCTGTGAATGTTTAAATAATTCTTTTGATTAGAATTGCATGTTCTCTCCCCCATGAGCTTTCCAAGTAACTACCTTATTGGGCCAATCCCAAATAACAAAGACCTGCTTTTGATTAGTTTCTGATTTCCTCAATAGGAACTATACTTCCCAGCCTCATTCACGGTAGAAGATTTAACTATAAGCAGTCACACGTCATTAGTGAGCTGACCATGCACAAAGCCTTGCAGCATCATCACTTTGACCGTAATTGCCAACCTTTATCTTATGCATGCATAGCACTTCCATTTTGGAATCATTTGTTAAAGTTTGAAATGTAGTATATTTGGCTTTCATTTTAAGTTGAACCAGAATAAAGTAAATACTAAACCTCCTTTTCACTCGTATCTCATGGGTTTTGGTGATAACACATTTGCTTCTTTAGTTTCATTTTAGATTCTAGAAAAGCATAGCTAGAGCTACTTATTTTGTATAATTTATAAGATGATAATTTACTTGTTCCAAACTTTTAGTATAATTGAATTATGGGTTTAAAATTTCATCTGAATACCTTGCAGAGGTTCTCAAAATTTAATGTGCTTCAGAATCATGTAGAGGGACTCATGTAGGATGAAGGTGAAGATCTTTAAATACAGATTCCCGAGGGCCAGGCTTGGTGGCTCACACCTGTAATCCTAGCCCTCTGGGAGGCTGAGACAGGTGGATTGCCTGAGTTCACAAGTTCAAGACCAGCTTGAGCCAGAGCGAAACCTTGTCTCTAAAAATACCCAGACCAGATGTTGTGGTGGGTGCCTTTAGTCCCAGCTACTTGGGAGGCTGAGGCAAGAGAATAGCTTGAGCCCAAGAGTTGGAGGTTGCTATGAGCTGTGATGCCAATGGCACTCTATCCAGGGTGACAAAGTGAGACTCTGTCTCTAAATAAATAAATAAATAAATAAATAAATAAATAATTACAAATTCCCAGGTCTCTCTCTGAGATTCTAGCTTAGTACATCAATAAGACTAGGAATTTTACTCCTTATTCCTTGTCTCCATAATTCTGTTGTATGCCTTCCAAAAAAACCACTATGGTATTAAACAAGTCAAAGTCATAACTTTGATTCCCTTATAAGCATGTTAGTTTACACACCCACACACACACTCACAAACTGATTTTATAGGCCCCAAATTCCTAAGAACTGTCATTGTTACTGAACCAAATCCAGGTCTCTCACCTTGTACAATAAAGCCAGACACTGAAGCCAAATGTTGCAGCAAGAGAAAGACTTTATTGCCTAGTGCCAAGCAAGGAGTACAGGCAGCTAATGCTTATGACTTGGATGCCCCAGTGGCTTACAAGGCAGGCTTTATAAAGGCAGACAAAATTGTAAATCAATGTATGGAAGCTATACATTGGCCCAGCCCCCAAAGGCAGGGTATCCTGAGAAGGAGGCACAGGGGGATTCAGAGATTCTTAGGTTAGTGGAAAGGAATGTTAAGATGGGTGCGACAGGCCCCTCTAGGAAATTTGGAACAAAGAGCAGCAGAGTTCAATTCCTCAGTTCCCCCTTACCTGCATTTTCCACTGGTGGATGTTCCTGAAATCAAAAACATGTATCAAGATGCCATCATTTACTTCCCATTGGGAACCAAAATACCTCTTGACTCTGGTTTGCTTGAAGGGCTTCATTCTCATCAGGTTGTCCTTTCACTTACTATGGCTAGCCAGGTGCCTGGAATTTCCTCTGAAGAGACTCAAGATTTTTCCATGCTCCTCTCCCACCCCACCTCCCAGAGCCAGTCCCCTGCCCTGTACAAGTATCATGAAAATGCCGATCATGGTAACTAAGAGTAACGTGTCAAAGCGTGGTTGGAATCTCACTCAGTTGGGTCCTTGGTTGCAGTGATTTGAAGAATGAATCCATGGACAACCATGAGTAAAAAACAGGATAGATTGTCTTATTGATAGATAAGCAAAAGAGTGAGACAGAGCCTCTGGCAACTGGTGGGGGACCCTAGTGGGTAGCCTGCTTTGATTTGAAGAATGAATCCACAGACTACCATGGGTAAGCAACAGACAGATTGTTTTATTGATAGGTAAGTGAAAGAGTGAGACAGAGCCTCTGGCAGTGGATGGGCGACCTTAGTGGGTAGCCTACTTTGACCTTCTGTATAGGAGTTTATATACTGCCTTTCTTACCCTGTGGGCAGGGGGATTGTGGGAGATGGACTCTCATAATTGGTGCTAGCGGCTTCAGAGCATATGTTAATTTTAAAACTGCCCTGTGTAGCAATGTAGTCTTGTTTAGGATGTGTTCTCTGCTCTGGGAGTGGCAGCTTAGGTGAAACGCTGGTCAAACTGGTGTTTGTGAGCCTGTTTTGGGCCTAGGGAATGTGATCTGTATTCAAGCTGGTCTGCGGGCCTGCTCAGGCTTATGAGATGGGGTCCCCTATTCAGCCCCAAGTGGGAGGCAGGAAACCCTGTATCAAAGGGAGTTGGTGAGTAAAGCAACCTCAACCACATAAAGCAGTCATTTAATTTAATTAATTCATTAATTAATTAATTTTTGTGAGACAGAGTCTTTATCACCCTTGGGAGAATGCCATGGCATCATAGCTCACAGCAACCCCAAAGTCTTGGGCTCACGCAATCCTCTTGCCTCAGCCTCCCAAGTAGCTGGGATTACAGACACCTGCCTTAATACTTGGCTATTTTTTCAATAGAGACAGGATCTCCTTCTTGCTCAGGCTGGTCTAAAATGCGTGAGCTCAAATGATTCACCTGCCCCAGCTTTCCAGAGTTCTAGGATTACAGACATGAGCCACTGTGCTCAGCTCACTTACCATTTATAAAATTACTCAGTATATATTACATGCCAGGCGATGAGCTAGGATCTAGAAAAGGTAATTCAAAATTTGTTTATGATTATTCTTGGGTCAGGGATCATTGTTCATGTAAGTTTTTATGTTTATTCACATAGTTTGTTACTAGATAAAAAGAGTTTGGCTGCCTGTCACTATTAGCTAAATGCAGAGACAGGAAATAGGTCTAACAAGCTTTATTATCAGAAGGTCAGCAATTTTGGATAACAGTAAGAGTAGCCTCTCCAAGACTGTTCTGCTCTTCCAATTCCAAAACCACAGTTTTATACATAAAAGTTCAAAGCACAAATCATATTAACCCTTATCTTAAACAAAAATAATCAGCATAACCCATGACCCATAATAAACAATAATCTACGTGACCCATGACCCCAAACAACATTTCTAGTTCAAAAGTTAATCTCCTAATTTAATCCCCCTAAACTACTGAAGATATACACTTGTAGGTTAAAGTTGAATTTACAGAACAGGAATGGAAGACATGAGGTGACAGTCACATAGGACTTACACTGACCAGACCAGCTGTGTTGTATCAGCGTTAGCCTGACTGACTCAATTTATTCTCACCACATGTGCTCTCAAGTTCAAATGTTATACTTGATGTAGAAACAGAATGGCTTCTTGGTATGAAAATTGAAGATTTTGCTCTGTGAAAGGTTATTCTTTTTTGCAATATTTTGCAAGTCATGTTGTGCTTTGTATGCTGAATATTATGAACATAATTAACAAATAGATTGTCCTCTCATAATTTGAAAGATAAGGCTGTGATTAAAGAGTAACCCACTCATACTTGTTTAGAGTTTAGCAACCTACAGGCATGGAATAAGAATTTCAATATGACATTAATAGAATTGGTTGATTTCAAAATTATGTAGACAGAAGTTCGTTAAGATAGTATACTGAAAGTATGCAAAGATTGTCAAATTTCTAAAAGATATTTTGTGATTGTTCTGTTTACATTTATAATTTTGAGAAATGTTATCTTCAGTAAAATAAGTATTCTCTTAAGGTATATAGGTGCTACTTCCTTTAAGAAGATCAATAATAAAAAGATCCAAATATTGAAAACTGATAAATTTACCTGGGTGATAAAGTAAAAGCTAATAATTTGCTTTTTAAAATTATTTCTCTACATAAGAGAATTTGCCATAGTTTTTCTTTAAATAGCTAGCTTTTTATTGCATGAAAATAAGATTTGATTTAAAAGCAACTTTCGTGGTACACTTTTATCATAAATCATAGCAGACTTGTGTGATATTATTGTGGAAATTTCTTTTTCTTCCTTCGGAGGCTGTGGATGAGACAGAAGGGGCTTAAAAACAAATAGACATGCACAATAGCATATTTAGGTTGTTTGCCAAAGATGCCTAGAGCTGTTTTATTTCCCACGGCATAGTTTAGGTGGCTCTTTGCTATTTTGAAGGTTTTTTTCCCCCTTTATTCTCACATTGAATTTGTGCAGAGGGCTGGTTACAATGATAAAGATAGGAGGATTGGTTACAAGATGATGAGAATGTAGAGCACATGATAATGGAAGGAGGAGAAGGGGAATGGGAGAGAGTAAGCAAGATAATGGGACAGGGTCTCTAGGGATGAGAGAAGTTCTGCCTTGAGAAGGTCAAAGGGAGACATAAATTATAGAGACTCCCCCAAATGAACATGAGCAGGAAGCTGGCACTAATTAACTTTATTTGGAAGGCAATTCACCATTCATTCACCTGGCAAATCATTCACAAATGCATGCCTTTATGCAGGTTTTTAGAAATGAGGACTGGCTATTTGGAAAAAACCCACTAACCTGTTCCCTGGTGAATATGCAAATAAGTCTTTGCCCCTGATGACTGTAGGCAGCTCTAGAGTTCCTGATTGGGGACTTTTTACACATTAGGGATAATCTCTTAACCCCTTGGTATCGGAATGCCATGCAAGAGGGGATTATTCTATGGATGTGCTTCAAAGGCATGCTGCTGGGTTATTGCTAAGCATAAGTAGATATGGACATAGGAAGTCTGGTGAAACTTCAAAGTGAGATTTGGTATCAGTCTCTGGTGAAGATGCTCAAATGCATGGCTTTAGCAAGTGCTTTTAATTCCACTTTGCAAAGTTTAACTGTGAGTGCATTGTTACAGGTGGCATTCAGGCTACATTCAGCTTGTTAGAATAACTTGCCTCCAGTGTGAAAAATGGCAGATATAAATACACAGAGGAAACAATTTCACATTCACGTTGGAAAATAGACTTTTTATGGCTCTAGCTCCTTATCTGTATACTATTAAGGCTGAAATATTGGGGGAGAGTGAATTTAGGAAAACAGTGGAATACAGCCATATGGTGGAGAGTTGGTGGAATAAATAGAAATAGGGATGTTTACTAAGGCTAATAAGATGGGAGAATTTATCTCTAAGCCAACAACCAGGTAACTAATAGGGGTTCTCAGAGAGTTGATGTCTGTTGGAAGCTCACTGCGTGACATACATTGTGTGTAGCCTATTTATTCATTTTCTCACTTAATGCTCCCACCACCATATGAGGGTGATCACTATTATTGTACCCATTTTACAGGCAAAGAAACTAAAGCTTACGGAGGTAAAAGGATGTGCCCAAGGTCACATACTTGTCTTTCTAAGTCCTTCAAAGTCCACCACTAAGAACAAACCATATAATTTAATCTACCAAATATATATTATATATCATATACCCGGAGAATAGATACCAAAATATTGATCATAATATTCCTCATTCCACTTTTTGGACATTTGCAATTTGGACTTCACTAATTCTTTTTTTTTTTTTTACTTCAGTAATTCTTTATTGGAATTTAGATCCCTCTGAAAAGAATACACTTGGCATTTTTGAGCCTAGTCCTTAATTCTTAATGAGAAAGAACCTTCATTAAGATCATTAAGAATGGAACACAAAATTCAATCTGAGCTTGGGGTAGTGCCAGGAAAGAAACAAGGAAAGGTGAGGTGCAAGAAAAGTGGAAATGCATGGAAGATAGAATTTGCTAAGTTTCATGTTTTGGGGCCTTGTGGCCTTACTAATAGTATAATCCATAATTGGAAAAAATCAATTCCAATGAAGTTCATTGAAGTAGGAACAATTACAGGGTGGTCATAAAGTTCATGTGCAATTTAAAATAGTTGTCTATTTTCAATTGTACACGAACTTCATGGCCATTCTGTATTTGAAGCTGGTGGAAGTGAAGCAATGGAGAAGTGTCTAGTTAAACAATGTTTCCATTGGTAAAGATCAATAATCACATAAGTCGATTTCTACTATGTGCAACATAGAGTTTAGGATCTAAGTTTCTAATGTGGTTCTGAAAGCATACAGGTAGAGACAGAAATATGTTCCCCTTTGCAACCTGTGAAAACATTAAAGTTATTCACTAGACTAGTGCCTCCTAAACTGTAGTTTGTGGATCTCTGGTTCCATGAGATTTCCAAAAGAGAGAAAAGAGAGGAAAAGAGAAGAAGGAAAGGAAGGGGGAAAGGAGGGGAGGAAAGGAAAACAAAGAAGAGAGATTCTGTTCATCTGCTGGGTGAAAGTTATACAGTTTTCTTTTTTGCAAGGCATTTCAAGGTACCTTATAATATTCTAATGTGCATGACTACATGATATGTTCCCCATCTCCCACTCTGAGAGCATCTGAAAATGCTAAGCTTTTCTTTCTCTCTCTATCTCCTTCCTTCCTTTTCTCCCTCCCTCCCTTTTTTCTGAGACAGTCTTACTTTGTTGCCCTCAGTAGAGTCCTGTGTCATCACAGCTCACAGCAACCTCTAACTCGTGGGCTCAAGTGATTCTCTTGCCTCAGCCTCCTGAGTAGCTGAGACTACAGGTGCTGGCCACAATGCTTGGCTATTTTTTCTATTTTTAGTAGACATGGGGTCTTGCTCTTGCTCAGGCTGGTCTCAGACTCCTGAGCTCAAGCTATCCACGCACCTCAACCTCCCAGAGTGTTGGATTTGCAGGCGTGAGCCACCACACTTGACTGATGCTAAGTTTCCACAGGAAACTTTAAGAAAGCTTTGTAAGTTGCCAAGTGAGTACCTACTGTATTGGCTTCCTACTAATGTCTATAACTTCAACAGTTTCACTAAAATACATGCTGGACATTTACTTTATGTTGTAATTTTAATCATTCATTGTTTTCCATTGTTTTATTTTCTTAGTCAGGCTATAAACTACTGAAGGGCAGGGATTGTTGACTGTTTCTTCTCTTTGTCTCCAAGTGCTGAGCACAGGACAGGTATTCAACAATTAGTTGTAGTCTGGTTTATATTTGTGTTTATTTGGTGAGTGCTTTGGTTGGGTACAAATAAGGTATTTTTGTGTTTGTAGAGCACTTTTTAATTTCAAAGCTCTTTCCCTTCTGGGGTTTCATTTTGTTTCTCACAAGAACTTTCTGGAGCCTGCAGCAAATATATTACTACTTATGAGAGTAAACCATAGCTCAGAGAGTTTAAACCATTGGCTTCAGGATATGAGCTTGTGAATGGCACACCTAGGACTTGAACCCTCATCTTATGAGTCCTAGTCCAGTGCTTTTCTTTTTTTTTCTTTTCTTCTCTTTTTTTTTTTTTTTTTTGAGACAAAGTCTCAATATGTCACCCTTGGTAGAGTGTTGTGGCATCACAGCTCACAACAACCTCTACCTCTTGGGCTTAACTCAGCAGTTCTCAACTTTCCTATTGCCACAACCCTTTGATACAGTTCCTCATGTTGTGGTGACCCCCAACCATAAAATTATTTTCATTGCTACTTCATAACTGTAATTTTGCTTCTGTTATGAGTTGTAATGTAACTATCTGATTTGTAGGATGTATTTAGGGGACCCCTGTAAAAGGGTCCTTTGACCTCCAAAGGGGTCACGACCCGCTGGCTTAAGCCATTCTCTAGCCTCAGCCTCCCAAGTAGCCAGGACTACAGGTGCCCACCACAACGCCTGGTGTTTCTGTTGTTGCACTTGTCATTGTTGTTTAGTTGGCCTGGGTCAGGTTCGAACTCACCACCCTCGGTGTATGTGGCTGGTGCCGTAAGCACTGTGCTACGGGCACCGAGCCTAGTCCACCCCCTTTTCTAAAGCCCCTTAATCCTGGGTGTTAGGTCAAAAGAAGAGGGGATAAAACTCCTGAAAGATTACAAAGTTAGTGACTTCAGAGCTCACGTCTAAGGATCCCTGAAGCAAGATTTTCTTTAAAATGTTCATGTGATAACCCCTTATTTTCTTTAGGAACAATAATTTCTGATTCTAACAGAAAAAGTATTTACTACTGATGGCTGGATCCAAATCAGCAAAGTGGTAAACCCCTAATCAATACATAAATGCTTCCAGTGAGAAGCAGGTCTTGTGTAGAGTGATGTGAATGAGCTGTACAAGGCAACAGGGAGGGGCAAGTTGAAGAGCAGAGGCAGCCCCAAACCAGCCCTAGCTGATTGCCGCCATGTGAGATTGTAACTCCAATATTGCAAGGCCCTCTAATTTTTGAAGAGGTGTGAGAAGTCTGGATGTCTTTTTTACAATCTCTGAACTGTAAAGCTCTCTGTGGACCAAATAAAACATGCCTGTAGGCTAAATTCAATTTGAGGGCTGCCCGTGTGTAGCCTTTGCCTTAAAAGATTTGGTTCAGGAGGACTTTTTAACAAAAGACTGGCTGTGTGACTGACTCAGACAATGTTTTATAATACTATTTCCATTGATAGCAGTGAGTGGGAAAAGATTAAAACAAACAAACAAGTAAAAACAACTCAAAGTAGCCCAGAGAGCTGTTAGTAGACAAACTGGGAACAGCACACAGAGGCCATCTTAATCACACCATCCAACAGACTGGTTGATCCAAGAAGAGCGTGAAAGGCACCATTTATGGATGTAACCCTGCAGGAGGGGTATTGACCAATTGATCACCTTACAAAGAAGAGTGATTTAGATGATGAAGCAAGTAGGTGTCAAATGTTGCAGATACATGGAGAGCCCAGGGGGATAAAGCACCTACCTGAAAGCTGCCTGCAGCAGCACCAAAGGGAACAAGTCATTGGCATATGTTCTCTCCTCCTTTTCTCTGAGCAGCCAGTTAACATGATCTGAATGCATGTGTCCTTATTACCACTAGAAAATGTGTCTCGTTTGTTCCTTTGTGTGACTTAATAAGGAAAGACCATAGCACTGAATAGTTTCTTGTCTGCATGAAAGGAACTTTCACATGACTGACTGTGCATTTCATAATTGACTGTTCTTTTGCACAGTCTCAGGTGCAGAAATCTCGTGACCCAAACCGGCTAGCGGCAGCTACTTTGCTTTTACCCCTCGGCCTCCCTTTCTGGGTGACCCTGGCCTTTCCTAGCCTACCCAGTCCACCCTGGATAACTGTGTCCCTTATCTCCCTCTTTTAAATATTCCAGTGGCCTGTGTTATCTGTAGCTCATCTTTTAACATCCTTGCTTTCTGCTAAGGCTAAACTAATACCTCAGTACGCTAAAGAATTCATGACTGATAAAGGCCAAACACATTTCCCTTCTCAGCTAACATTTAATAGATATTTCAATTCTGTAACTCATAAGCGTGACTAATGGTGGGAATTTCTGGCAACTTTGCAGGGCCTGTGGGGGGCCTTTCTGGGACTGTTACAATTCCTACCCTGCAGGTGGCTGCTTGCTCCTTCTGGAAACAAAGTCAATATTATTTGTGACCTTTGAGGACTAGGAGGGAAAAAAAGTCCTGTTTAGTATTACTGGGAGCCAAGTTTGTAATCCTAGCAGTCTGGGAGGCTGAGGAGGGATGATTGCCTGAGGTCAGGAGTTCAAGGCCAGCCTGAGCAAGAGCAAGACACCCGTCTCTACCAAAAAAAAAAACAAGAAATAGAGAAAGTAGCCAGGCATGGTGCCATACACCTGTAGTCCCAGCTACTTGGGAGGGAGACTGAGGCAAGAGAATCGCTTGAACATAGCAATTTGAGGTTGCAGTGAGCTATGATGACACTACTGTACTCTACCTGAGTGACAGGATGAGAGTCTGTCTTAAAAAAAAAAAAGAAAGAAAGAAATTACTGGGAAATAGGACCTTGGGCGTAAGTCTAAAAAAATGATTTTTTTCCTTCCACTTCTGCCACTCTAACTTTCTTCTTCTCCTTTCTCTCCCTTATTTCCCCTCACTCTACCCCAACCCATTACACAGGGATATTTATTAACCCTCTTGATGGCAGTAAGGGGTCAAAGGGATTGCTAGTTTTTGACCTAGGAAAATGTTTGTGTCACATTTCTATGCCCTATAGGGAGGTAAACAAATACTACTACTGTCCCATCTGCAGAAAGAAAATCTGTTTCTCTGCAGAGGCAGAGACTGTGAGAGCATTCATTCCTGTGGGCTTATTTCGCAAGCCGCTGTGCAGGAAACCAACTTGGAGAGCGGACGGTGAGCAAGTTAAAGCACATGGCAGCAGGATATGGCTTGTACCCAGTCCAGGCCAGTTCCGCTCCAGTGGCTCTCTTCCAGACCCCGAGGTGATGAATGACTCCTTGGCTGGCTGCTCTGACACCAAATTAGGTGGTGGGGGGTGTGTGTGGATTCTTGGGGAGGTTTTGCATTGTGACTCCCAGGTGTATAGGTCTCTGAAATCCATCGGAACGGATTCCCCTAGGTCCATTATGTGTATTTGTGAGAGCCCAGCTGCCTCGTTCATCCCCAGGCTGAAAGCAGTGGTTTGAGCAAACGGAGGCTATTCTGTCAAAATATATTTCTGTGGGAATGAAAATTAGGAGCTTGATACGGAGACCAGCCATGAACAAAATCCAATAGAGTAAAACAGATGCTCAGAGAACTGCTAGCATAGGGTCAGGCACTGACCACTGTAAAATCAGTCAAGGCTCACAACTTCAGATTAATTCCTGTTAGTCTTTCCTCTGTATTATAAGGGAGGACAGGAAGAGTCAGAGAAGATAAGTTATTTGCTATGATCATACATCTAGTAAGTGTTATAGTTAGGATTTCAACCCATGTTTACTCTAAAACACTGCTTTAAAGTACCCTGCTTCCAGCTACCTAAATAGCTCCCGCACAAGTGTGCTCGGTAAATGTCACTAGGTCCTTTCTTTCCTGCTTGCCTGCCTACTTCATGCTCTTTCCACTCTCCTTGGCCCATATGTATTTTATACTTCTGGACTTTCTCTGTGAGTTTTTCACAGGCTAACCTCATCTTATACTCACCTATCTTTTCTCCTGAATTTCCTTTATAATTTTGCAAACAGTTTTGCCACATTGTCTTATGTAATTTATAGTTTATCGGTATAATTTATAAGAAATTTTCTTTTTTATTGTTAAATCATAGCTGTGTACATTAGTGCAATCGAGGGGTACAATGTACTGGTTTCATATACAATCTGAACTATTTTCATCAAATTGTTTAACATAGCCTTCATGCCATTTTCTTTTTTTTAATTTTTATTAAATCATAATTGTGTACATTAGCGCAATCGTGGGGCATAATGTGCTGACTTCATATACAATCTGAAATATTTTCATCAAACTGTTTAACATAGCCTTCATGGCATTTTCATAATCACTATATGTAGACATTGGTATTTTGCATTTAGTAAGGTTCACCTGTACCCTTCTAAGATGCACCGTAGGTGTGGCCCCATCAATTACTCTCCCTCCACCCCAACCTCCCCCCTCCCCTCCCTTGCCCATTTCCCCATATTCTTGTGCTATAGCCTTCATATGAAAACACTTAGTCTCATTAATTACATTAAAGTTCTCCAGGATCTGCTGTTCCCCATATCAAGTTTACCTTAGCATTTAGGTACAGCATTCAATTATGGAGCTGGGAGTTAGGCTCTGCGTTTCCCATATATGATCTCAATTAATTATTTCCAAATCCTGTGAGGTGTGTCGTTTTAGCCCTACTTTATAGACGTGGAAATGGAAATTTCTGGAATTTAATTTTGATATTCTACTCATGCAGAGGTTTCCAGTCTTTTTTTGTTTCTCTGCTACTCACTGGAAGAATAAAGTTGTCTTGGCCATATATTAAATACACAAACACTCACAAAAACTGAATAGCTAAAAATAAAGTAAGATTCATGAAAGCTATAACCCAATTATAGCCCAAGAATATGGGAAAAGGGGAGGGGGAGGGGAAGGGGAAGGATGGGTGGAGGGAGGATAATTGGTGGCAGCACACCTATGGTGCATCTTACAAGGGTACGTGTGAAATTTACTCAGTGTAGAATATAAATGTCTTAACACAATAACTAAGAAAATGCCGTGAAGTCTGTGCTAACCAGTGTGATGAAAATATTTCAAATTGTATATTAAACCAGCACATTGTACCCCATGATAACATTAATGTACACAGCTATGATTTAATAAAAAAAGATTCATGTATACTTTTTTGATATCTAAGACTATAGATAAGCAAAAAAAGGACTCACAAAATCAGGTGGGACACCCCTCTTACAGCAAGTAATGATGGCACTGAAGAGAACACTCAGATGTTGGTTGTTTCCCTACAGCCTGAGTCCCCTCTCCTAGTAAATGTCTATAAAAATCCACTGCTCATAATATAGGCAGTCCTCAAGTTACAAACATCAGATGTAAGTACAACTCATACTTACAAACAGAGGCTATTACAGTAAGTCTCTGAGTTCCAAACACCTGACTGACGTACTACTCACACTTATGAATGAAGCTATTACTGGTAATAGGTAAACGTACCTGTTCCAACTTACATACACATTCAACTTAAGAACAGATCTACATAGCTGGGTGTTTTGGCAGAGACCCTAGGCCCATCTACTTGGGAGGCTGAGTCAGGAGGATCACCTGAGTCCAGGAATTTGAGGTTGCTCTGATCTATGACACCATAGTACTCTACCTAGAGTAACAGAGTAAGACTTTGTCTCAAAACAGACAAAAACTGATAGAACCTATCTCATTTATAACATAGGGACTGCCTATACTATTATATGATTTGACTAAAAAATGTTGTTATATGTAGAAGGTTAAGATATTATGCTGAGAAAAATATTGAGAGCAGTTGTTCTCAACCTGTGGGTCTTGACCCCTTTGAGGATCTCCTGCATATCAGATATTTACATTACAATTCCTAACAGTAGCAAAATTATAGTTATGAAGTAGCAATGAAAATAATTTTATGATTGGGGGTCACTACAACATGAAGAACTGTATTAAAGGGTCACTGCATTAGGAAGGTTGAGAACTACTGATCTACAGGAAGATATTTCTAGAAATATAGGTTAAAATATAAAGGGAGTTTAGTGAAACAATTTGATTCCAAGAGAAGACTCAGGGAAAACTCTGAAAACTCTCTTTCTTCCTGTGGACCCTGTTACAGAACCAGAAAACCATAATCCAAAGTCTGACTCTGCCAGCAACTGTATGAGTTTGAGAAAATTAATTTACTTTTCAGAACTTCAGGGTTTTTTTCCCTATGTAAAATGGGGATGGTGTTGCTGTGTTTTATTGAAGAAAATATATACAAACCTTTTAGAATAGTGTCTGAGAAATAGCAGTTACTCAATAAGCAATATTCATTACAATCATGTTCCATATTAACCATGTTTTGGTCAATGACAGACTGCATGTAAGACAATGGTCCTATAAGATTACAGTACCGCATTTTTATTATATCTTTTCTGGTTTAGATATGTTTCGCTACACAAATACCATGGTGTTACAACTGACTACCGAGTACAATGCCATGTTGTACAGGTTTTTAGCCTAAGAGCAATAAGCCATCCCATATAGCCTATGTATGGAGAAGACTATATCACCTAGGTTTGTGTAAGTACATTAGGATGTTACTAGAATGACAAAAATCACCTAACAATGAAATTCTCAGAACATGTCACCGTAGTTAAGGTATGCATGACCATATTCCAGTTAGCATTATCATCATCATTATTATTACTAGGAAGTTTGCAACTGTGACCTCACAGCCATTTCATGATAAGAAAGCAGTCTGACAAATGGTCCAAGACAAATTGCTATTGTTAATAGGGTGCTTCATTTATGCGGGATGAATGAAAAAAAAATTAGGAAGTTAACCGGGGGCTAGGAAAACCTCAAGCAAAGAGCCACATCAATAAGGTATTTCAGGCAGAACTATTTTATTCAAGGAGATGCAATCATGTGGAATAATTTGTCAATTAAGGTGGTCAGAGCAAATAATATTGTCTGTATAAATGAGTTTTTGCAGCTAGGAAGACATTTAAATGATATGTGAGCCAAGAGCAAAGACTGCTGAGACAAAGCTGAGGTGGAAATGAGCCCCCAGGACAAGCATGTGGAGGAAACTGGCCTTTTCCTGTCCAGTAATTCCTTATGTCATTATGATTCATCCCTGGTGGTTTATAAAGGCAGTTAAATGGCCTTCTTTGGCTGTCAAATAGGAAAATAATTCATCAGTTCAAGTCCATAAATCAATTCTTGGTACCAGGAATACTTTATATAGCTAGAGATGTCTCGGTGCTTGAGCACTTCATAATCCAGGGGGGATCCTGAGGTGCAGTTGGCCCCTGCTAGGTGCAGAGGCCTCGGTGCTGAGCAGCAGGGGCGTGGGGCTTCAGGGAAGGAACCTCGGTTCCTCTCTCGGGCATGTTGTCTGGATCCCCACTGAATGGCCTCCGAAACATGTGCTTATGTGTCTGATATATAGTAGTCACATAGTATGTTTGTTGAATTAATAAATTAAAATGCTTTGTGTGTTTTGAATTCTGTGCTTTGAAATGCATTCACAATGTCTCTGAACTTGGCTATATTCTGGGAAAGCGGGAAGGAAAGCCAGTAGTGAAGTTTCAAAGTTGTTGGGCCAATATCCTGACTTGTTTGTCAGGTGGAAAGGGCATTATCATCTTACCATAAACTCTGGTATAATAGTCGAATGGGAAATAATTGTGCTTTAATTGTATGATAAAAGGCATTTTAAGTCATATTTTAATGACCCCGTTCTCCTGGCTCTTAAAATCAAACATTTGTTGGTATTTTTATCCTTACGTTTAGTGCTAGTAAAATTATGTTCACCATGCTATTTACCTCCTAATTAGCATATGAGATGAAAGGTGAAAAGGACATTTTGGGACATGTGAACATATTACCTGATGTGGTGGTTATCAACTCTGGCTCTGCAAGTATGTGTAATACATTTGATATTCATTGCATTTGTCAAATACTCATTGTGCTAGGTGAATAGAGGTGAACCATAAAGAGAAATAGTGTCTGTCCTGCCTGAGCTTGAAATATATTGGAGGAAGAGGGAATAATTAGAGAGTAAGTGAATAAACTCTTGGAAACATGTATAAATATTATATTGTAATATAAGACAATGAGAAAAATAGTAAGACTAATAGAGATTGGGAATGGCTTACTTGAAGTCAAATAATATTGAGGTTGGACTCCGAAGGTTAAGAAAAAGCCATCTATATGAAGAATGGGTATAAAATATTTCAGGGGGAATAGAATGTATCAGCTGTCAAAGGTGATGGTGAGGTGGACTAGAGGGGTGGAAATAGAGATAGAACAAATTTGACAGATTCAAGAGATATTGTAGAGACAGACATGACTGTCACTTCTCATGCTGATTCCTAGGTTTTTGGTTTTAGTAATAGAGAAGACAGTAGTGCTGCTGGCTACAATGAGGAAGACTGAGGGGGGCCAGATTTGGGGGAGAGGGTGGCATTCAAGAGTTCCGTTTTGGCCATGTTTCATTTCAGATATCTATTAGATACCCTAGAGAGGATTTTTAGTAAACTGATTTATGACTCTGGCATTCAGGGAGAAGTCTGGACTAGAGATATAAATTTTGGAGCTGTCTACATGGCATATAGAATATGATACAATAAAGTACTAAATTGTGTGGGGCAACTGATGATTACTAGAGGAGATCAATGCAAACTGCACCTCATAGGCCCTATGTTACATATTTTCCCCAGAGTCATGACAGCGTAAGAAAGCTACTTGTCATGATTTTTCCAAACCTCATCAAATGTTAAATCTTAAGTATTATGTTTGTGCTTGTATATTCCCTGATATATGGAGATGCCATCTTGCATTTAGCTGACATTTGAATCCCTTAGAGCTGGAGGAATAGCACTAATGCCACACTAAATATAGTAACTATTTATTGTATGTGCCAGGCACCATATTAGACACCTTACATACATTATTCCTAATCTTTAGCACAGTCCTGAAAAAGACAGGCCCAAATATATAGGTAAAGAAACTCACACTGGAGAAGTTACACACCTCGCTGAAAGCTACACAGCAAGTGAGTGGTGGTCTTCTCTGTATTCCAGTCCCACACTTTAGGAAAACAATGAGTGTAAATTTACTTTTGGTTTCTTCCAATTTCCCAAATCTTTTACACCCTAAGGAAAAGGAAGAAAACACGTGCAGATTTGCTGCTACTTCTCCTTGCTCTCAAATAAAAGCCTGCTACTCTGGATTGTTCACATGGGGCCTTTCCCTAGACTTCTGGGATACATGCACAGTCTGTCTCCGGGATACCTGTCCCTTGTGGACTGCCTGTGTCTAGCTGTCACTTTCACACCTTTTGGATACCATGTTCTGAATTCTTATTTATTTATTTATTTTTAATAATTTTATTGAATCATAATTATGTACATTGGTGCAATCACAGGGCACGATTCATATACATTCAGAAATATTTTGATCATACTGTTACAGATATCCTTCATGGCATTTCCTTGATCACT
>CAUYON010003025.1:0-24984 GCA_963573935.1 Arctocebus calabarensis | reverse complement strand
CCAGCTCTCCAGGATATTCTCAGACCTATCCTCCACAATGACCAGCAAAAACCTCCACCAGAAAAGTAAACTCACCCAGAAACTATTTATCAAATTTCATCTTCCACAGTGATGAAAGTATTAAAAATGTCCACTGGACTTTCTAAAGATTTATCATTACTTTCAATTAATGTGAATGGTTTGAACTCTCCTCTAAAGATGCATGGGTTGGCTGACTGGATACAAAACCTCAGGCTAGATATCTGCTGCATACAAGAATCTCATCTTACCTTAAAAGATAAATTTAGACTCAAGGTGAAGAAATGGTCATCTATATTCCAGGCAAATGGAAAACAGAAAAAAGTAGGTGTTGCAATCTTATTTGCAAATACAATAGGCTTTAAACCAACCAAAGTAAAGAAGGATAAAGATGGACATTTCATATTTGTTAAAGGTAATACTCAATATGATGAGATTTCAATTATTAATATTTGAGTAACTTGATTTCCTCCAGCTCTCTAGGAGTTGAAGATTTTAATACTCCTTTAGCAGTGTTGGATAGATCCTCCAAAAAGAAGCTAAGTAGAGAAAGTTTAGACTTAAACTTAACCATTCAACAACTGGATTTAACAGACATCTACAGAACATTTCATCCTAATAAAATTGAATACACATTCTTCTCATCACCCCATGGAACATACTCCAAAATCGATCACATCTTAGGTCACAAGTCTAATCTCAGCAAATTTAAAAGAATAGAAATTATTCCATGCATCTTCTCCAACCATTATGGAGTAAAAGTTGAACTCAATAACAGGAATCTGCATACTCATACAAAAACATGGAAGCTAAATAACCTTATGCTGAAGGACAGCTGGGTCACAGATGAGATTAAGAAGGAAATTACCAAATTTTTGGAACAAAATTACAATGAAGACATGAATTATCAGAACCTCTGGGATACTGCAAAGGCAGTCCTAAGATGGAAATTTTTAGCACTGCAAGCCTTCCTCAAGAAAATGGAAAGACAGGAAGTTAACAACTTAATGGGACATCTTAAGCAACTGGAGAAAGAAGAACACTCCAACCCCAAACCCAGCAGAAGAAAAGAAATAACCAAAATTAGAGCAGAATTAAATGAAATTGAAAACAAAAGAACTATACAATAGATCAATAAATCAAAAAGTTGGTTTAGGCTCAGCGCCTGTAGCTCAACGGGCTAAGGCGCCAGCCATGTACACCTAAGCTGGCGGGTTTGAATCCAGCCCCATGGCCCACCAAACAACAATGATGGCTGCAACCAAAAATGGCCGGGTGTTTTGGCAGGCTCCTGTAGTCCCAGGTACTTGGGAGGCGGAGGTAAGAGACTAGTTTGAGCCCAGGAATTGGAGGTTGCTGTGAGCTGTGATGAAATGACACTCTACCCAGGGTGACAGCTTGAGGCTCTGTCTCAAAAAAAAAAGTTGGTTTTTTGAAACGGTCCATAAAGTAGATAAACCTTTGGCTAACCTAATCAGGAAAAAAAGAGTAAAACTTCTAATTTCATTAATCAGAAATGGTAAAGACAAAATAACAACAGACCCCTCAGAAATTCAAAAAATCCTTAACGAATATTATAAGAAACTTTACTCTCAGAAATATGAAAATCTCAAGGAAATTGACCAATTCTTGGAAGCATGCCACCTACCAAGACCTAGCCAGAATGTAGTGGAAATTTTGAACAGGCCTATACCAAGTTCTGAAATAATTACAACTACACAAAATCTCCCTAAAAAGAAAAGCCCGGGACCAGATGTCTTCATGCCAGAATTCTACCAAACCTTTAAAGAAGAACTAGTACCTATATTACTAAACCTCTTCCAAAATATAAAAAGAAGGAATACTACCCAACACATTCTGTGAAGCAAATATCACTTTGATCCCTAAACCAGGGAGAGACCCAACAAGAAAAGAAAACTATAGGCCAGTATCACTAATGAATATTGATGCAAAATATTTAACAAGATACTAACCAACAGAATCCAACAACACATCAAACAAATTATACACCATGACCAAGTGGGCTTTATCCCAGTGTCTCAAGGTTGGTTCAATATACGTAAATCTATAAATGTAATTCAGCACATAAACAAATTCAAAAATAAAGACCATATGATTCTCTCAATTGATGCAGAAAAAGCTTTTGACAATATCCAGCATCCTTTCATGATCAGAACACTTAAAAATATTGGTATGGAAGGAACATTTCTTAAACATAGAGGCCATCTACAGCAAACCCACAGCCAATATCGTATTGAATGGAGTTCAAATGAAACCATTTCCAATTAGATCAGGAACTAGGCAAGGTTGCCCATTGTCTCCATTGTTCTTCAACATTGTAAAAAGGAAGTTTTAGCCATTGCAATCAGGGAAGAAAAGGCGATCAAGGGTATCCGCATAGGGTCAGAGAGATCAAACTTTCACTCTTCGCAGATGATATGATTTTATATCTGGAAAACACCAGGGATTCTACTACAATTCGTTTACTAGGTGTATACCCAGAAGACCAAAATCACACTACAACAAAGACACCTGTACCAGAGTGTTTATTGCAGCCCAATTCATAATTGCTAAGTCATGGAAAAAGCCCAAGTGCCCATTGACCCACAAATGGATTAATAAAATAGTGGTATATATACACCATGGAATATTATGCAGCTTTAAAGAAAGCTGGAGACTTTACCTCTTTCATGTTTACATGGATAGAGCTGGAAAATATTCTTAGCAAAGTATCCCAAAAATTGAAGAAAAATATCCAATGTACTCATCCCTACTATGAAACTAATTTTCATATGAAAGCTATAACCCAATTACAGCACAAGAATATGGGTAAAGGGACAAGGGAGGGGAGAAGAGGGGAGAGAATGGGTGGAGGGAGGGTAATTGGTAGGTCCACACTTGCAGTGCATCTCAGAAGGGTACAGGTGAAACTTACTAAATGTAGAATATAAATGTCTGTGAGAAAATGTCATGAAAGCTTTGTCAACCAGTTCAATGAAAATATTTCTAACTGTATATAAAACCAGCACGTTGTACCCCATGATTGCATTTATGTACGCAACTATAATTTAATTTTTAAAAAAAGTAGGAAGTGAATGATCCTTACTTGAGTGCTATTTAATGTCTGTGTAGAATCGAAAGGCAACCCAGTATAACTAGTTGGCAAGTTTAGCAAGAATGAAGGGCATAAAAATATCAATCTATATAATAGCAAAGAACAATAAGTAACATTTTTTAAATACCACTTGACATCAAAATAAAAGAAGTGCTTAAGAATAAATCTTTTGAAAATTATGTAAGATTTGCATTCTGAAAACATTGCTACGAGAAATTAAAGAAGAACTAAACAAATGAGGGAAATTTACCATGTTCATGGACTAAAAGATCAACATTGATAAGATCTCAATTCTCTCCAAATTTGTTTATAGTTTCAATGTAATGCCAATCAAAATCATGGCGTGCCTTTTCTGGAGAGATTGATAAGCTGATTTTAAAGTTCATGTACAAATGCTAAGGACCTAAATTTGCAAGAGCATTTCTGAAAAAGAAAAATGAAGTTGGAGGACTTAGATTTTAGAATTTCAGTAATTTCATAAAGGCAGAGTAATCGAGATAGGGTAGTGTTGGGAGCAAACAAACTTTGCTCAATATATCACTCCACATACAAAATTAATCTAAAATGTATCATAAACATAAATATAAAGCCTACAAGTTATAAGACTTCCAGGAGAAAACACAGGAGCAAATATTTGTGACCCTTAATTGAGCAAAGAATTCTTAGATATGACGTAAGTAGCATAATCCAAAAGCAAAAAAGTTTAATAAATTGAACTTTATTAAAATTAATAAAGTCTGCTTTGCAAAATATACAGTATAGAAAATTAAAAGACAACCACAAACTAGAAAAAATAGTATTTGCTAACCATGTATCTAGTTGAAAACATACCTAGAATATATAAAGAACCCTCAAAACTCAGTTTAAGAAAACAATCTATTAAAAAAATGAGCAATGATATGAACAAGTACCTCACCAAGAAAGAGATACAAATGATTTTCAAAAGGCTACATGGAAGGATATTAGAATTATTCATTAGAGAAATACAAATTAAGAACACAATGAAGTATCACTACACACCTGTTAAAGTGATTAAAAATAAAAACACTTGCAATATCAAAGGTTGACAAGATGTTGCATGGCTACGACTCTCCTACGTTGTTGGTGAGAAGACTAAAAGAGAATTATGTATTCATGTGTGTCTCCTCACATGGCTGTTACATATATAGAATGAGGACCTCTATCTCGTGACTTGAGGAAAAAATCCTTGTAGGTCCCTCACTGTGTAACATCATCATGATGGCTTAGAAAACCGGGAAGAGACAGACTTACGCTGCCCAGGGAACCCAAATACAAGGATTTTTTCTCAAGTCGCGAAATAGAGGTCCTCATGGGACAACTACCTAAGGAAACACACATATATACAAATATTCTTCTTGAATCAACTAGCTGTTAGAAAGGTAACATAATGCCAGAATAAGTATATTGAGTCTTCATTAAGTACAAAGGTTTATTCATGTTAGATCATGGAAAATTAAACACATTCTGCTGGACCTGGCCTGTCATTCATTCTGCTCCTATTATGGGAGTTCTCGGGCAGCTGGGGCTGCAGAGGGCAAAGGTGTCAACAATTTGCATACTGTATTAAGCATGTGCTGACAGAATTATAGGGCAACTTTAATTTTTTATACCAAACATACTCCAAAGGCACAGGATTGAAAGGGAAAGTGCATTTAATGTGCTCCATGGAGAAATACACATTACAGAGCATCAGAAAATTCCCCTATTTAAAATGAAGGGAACTCAAAAAGGGACTTAAAGGAACTCAAAACACTGCCATGGAGTTACCTGTGGGGAGTAGAAGTAGGAGATAAAGGATGAAAAGGGGAAGAAACGTTTACTTCCTGGTGTGGTTCTTTAACTTACTCTTAGAAGTTGTCTAGTGCACATGTCACATTTTGAAGAGAAAACTAAATTATAAAAATTTTTAAATGCAGTGCAGCTGTCTGGCACCTTAAATGCATGTCCCAGGTCTATCCAGAATAGATCTGCTGCCAAGGCTCCCTTCTTCAGAGCAAAATACTTCTTTTTTATCTGTTTCTTTGTTGTTGTTGTTACTACGACCTCTGCAAATTCTATTTAACATATTAAATTTGTGTATTATTTGCAGAGATATTTGGGGAATGGGGGCTAGCAATTCTATAATTAGGAAGGATGGTAAGATACAAACTATTAATGCTTATATGTTACCCCCTCCCAGTTATAATACTTTTTGGAAACATAGGTTGATTTAGTATTTCCTTATTTTCATCTTGTAATTTGAGTGCCATCTTCATCCTTTTATATAGTTGTGGCTAATTTACATTCACTTGGCATCTTTCAAAAATATTTATTGTATACAGTATTAATGTTAATTGCTTTCCATAGTGAAGCAAAATGTGTCTTGTTACCCATCTTCAGAGTGTTATTGAAAGATATTTTTCTTTGTCATTTAATAACTTTGATTTAATGGATCATTACTAGATCTGGCATATATGAATACATACATACGGTTTTGCATTCAATAACTTAAGTCTTACACATTATATTATTAGAAACATGCAATTTGAGAACATCAGCCTCATAAATACACATACAATTCTATTTAAAAAGCTTCCAAACTGTTAGTAGGTATTCATTATCAGATCAAATACCACTTACTTCAAATTATCCAGTTATACTAACTAAAGGATGGTATAAGCGTTCTTTGTATTTTCCTGATAAATCTACTACAGAAAAGAAAACTGCTTAAGTAGACTGTTTAGTTTACCCCTGTGCATGCACCACAGGAAAGCAATATCTGTGATTGTTAGTCATTCTATTTTTTTAAAAGAGGAAATGAACTTAAAAGTAGTATGTGTGAATTATTCTTAGAAACTTGCATACATCAGGATGTATAGTAATAATGCTATTATCTTCTTTACAGTACCTATGAACTCTTCTTAATGATAATGTTACTTTCCTTTAGAAGGTAATCGAAAAGGCCCTTGTATACAAATTAAAATGGTCAATGGCTAAAATTCTGGGAGCCATTATTGTACCAAATCTATTACCCATTAGTCTGACATGCCTGACATGCCAAATCCAATCTTTATCACTAACAGTGCAACTTCGAACAAGGAATATAATCTCGATAATGTTCAGTTTTCTTATCTATAAAATGGGGACAGTAATTCATGAAAATAGGCTTCTTGTAAGGTTTAAATTAAATTATATACATAAAGTGACTGGTATATAGTAATTACTCAACTGATGCTCTTACCTTGCCCTTCAGAGTTATAAGCATGCCACCCAGCTCACTTAGTATTTTTTAAAATGAAGGAGTTGATATTTCCCTTTTTGCTAATGTGCAGTCTCACCAAATTAGTTTGATTTAATGGGTCATTACTAGATCTGGAATATATGAATACATACATACAGTTTTGCATTCAATAACTTGAGTCTTACACATTCTATTATTGGAAACATACAATTTGAGAACATCAGCTTCATAAATACATATACAATTTCTCAAGGAGTAGCTGTCCCATATTAGCTACATAATGTGATTTTAAAATCACAGCTTTTAGGTTATGTTATCACTTCCATCTGATAAAACTTCTAAAACCCAGAAAACCATTCAAAATCATTTAAGCACACTGAGACACCACAGAAATAATTTTACAGAGTTAATGCAGAGAAGTGACACCCTGAACATTCACAGATTTTCAGATCTTGGTGAAAACGGACCCTAAGTGATTAACTGGAAGCCAGAAAAACCTTTCATAAAGATTTTCTACCAACCAATTTTGCCTAAACATACCCAATAATCAAAAATATACTTTATTGATACCAAAAAGAAATAGGCACAGATATTCACTAGCCTTAAAAAATTATAAAAACCATGCCATGATACATTCAACAAATGTTTATCAATTTCTTACCAGTATCAAGTTTTGGGGACTATAGATAGAATGATATAGCCAGGCATGGTGTTGCATGCCTATAGTCCCTGCTACTCAGGAGGTTGCAGCAGAAGGAACCCGCGATCCCAGGAGTTCAAGATGAATCTGGGCAATACAGCAAAATCCCAACCCTGCCTCAAAACATATTTTTCAAAAAAGACATACCCTTGTTCCCAAAGAATCCACTTCCTAGTGACTAAAGCTGCTAGACACGTAAGCAGATGATTATGGTAGAGAGTAGGATATGTTGGGATGAGGCAGGCACTAGACAGTGGTGTAAGAGGCACACCAGGTCCTGACTGTCTGTATGAGGAAGTCTCTGGGGACTTAGTCCCTAAGGAGGAGGAGGAATTACTAAGCCTGGATACAAAGAAAGAGCCATCTAGGCAGACACTTTTAAGACCTTGCCTAAAAAAGAAAAAAAAAATGGCTTCTGGATAAAATGCTAATGAACTATTTGAAAATCTGCCTTGTTGACATTAACAAGCGAGACTTAAAATAAAACACAATTTCCTTGGCATCTGATAGTCTATTCCCTTACCATCTTAAAACTGCAAATATGAGCTACTAGAATACTGACTGAAAATGTCACCACATGCAAATCAATATTTATTAATCCAAAATTGTCAGGTAGCGTATTTTAAAGAGCTGTGCTAGCAGCCACCACCAACCAATATAGACCAGCAAATTAGAAGATTCACTTCACATAGAGTAGAGCTCGGAGTGCGTTAACTAAAGAAAGAGCATGCATCCAAATGAACTCATTACCAGGAACCAAGCAGCTGCCAGATTACTATTAAGAAATGAAGAGCCTGTTGAAGTATAAACCACAAGAGAAAAGAATTGGACAAGTGTTGAAATGCACATGAATAGTCTCCCAAAAAAGATTCCAAAACACATCAGTTGGCATTGCTTAATTTAAAAGAATATTGCTTCTCTCAATATGGGAAGTCCCTATATTAAAATGGAGATCCAGTTTTTACTTACTGTTTTTTATATTCAATAACTTGGGCTTTATGTACATTATATACTGCATCTACTGGATACATTTTAGATTCAGAGAGTCAGCCTTTATAGAAGACTAAATCAATATGGGTGTTTGAACAACCCATAGCCATAGACAATTATGTTTATCAAATGAAGAATCATGTTATAGGGGAAAACCTGAAATGCTTCCACATTTCTATTAAACTCACCCAATAAATTTCATTCTCAAGAAAATGTATGTTGATGTGTGATGCTCCCAACTCCCAATATTGGCAGACTCCCTGTCACACACAAATCTCATTCATGAAAATGACAACTTGCTTTAAACAACCAGATCAATGAACGGACCCTGCATCACCTTGTCATACTTCATGACACATATTTTGAGCATGTTTTTCCATGTTAACTTTACGTATTTATCTTTAATACACAAGTACTCATTATTTGCCACCTTGCAAGAAAAAACACTACCATGGAATCTAATATTTCTCCAAATGTTTCCCCCAAATGTATTTCCATACTAAAAGCCCAAAGCATTTTAAAAATAATTTATGTTTACATTGGCTTGAGTGGAAGAAGATATTACAAGTGAAATTTTTTTATGGAAAGGGTAATAATCATATGGTGAAAAGTTAGCCTTTTACCTAAACTCTGATTATAAGTCATGATTCTGGAAATGCATGCTGAAACAAGAGTATGGTTTCTCTTTCCTTTGGAATGCCCCACAACACCTGGTACGATGTTAAGCAAATAGCAAATGATCTACAATCATTAAGAGTCTCTTGGGAGGATGCTGCAAGGTGGATGACTAGAGGCACCTACACTCACCTCCTCCACAAAGAAAAAGCAGAAAGCAAGTAGGTAATCATACTTCAAATAGAAGAACCAAGAGAAAACACTGCAATACAGCAGAGAAGCATCAGGAAATACCAAAGGAGCTGGAGGAGAAGAAAGTGAGGCAGCTGCCCATCCAGGATTAGGTGGGAGTCTGGGGAGCCTCCAATGTGGGAAAAGTCACTTAGAAGAGAACCTCCATCAGAACAACAACGGATTTCTCGGCACAACCTTACAGATGAGGAGAGGCTAGGATGATAGTCATCAGGTTGATAGAAAAAAATGGCATCCAAAAATACAAAACACAGGGAAGCTATCCTTCAAAAATGAAGAAATATTCTTTACTAACAATCAAAAACCTTGAAGACTATTATAATACATTATAAATAAGATTATTAGTTCTCAGCCATACAGTACAAATAAAAGAACTTCATCTTTTCTCCCCCTTCTCACATCTACCTTTATCTACAATGAGGAGTCATTCAGGAGGTTTAATCCAAAAAATTGCATGAACAGATTTATGTTCCATAATATCACTTTGAAAGGATGGTTCTAATTAGTCTTAATAAACTACCTCTTTTCCACACTCTCACTGTCCCATGACCAGATTTGCTAGCAATTTCAGGGATAACAAAACTCAAATCGTTAAAACCTGGATGTTTTCTCTCCAACTCTTGAGTTCTTTTTTACTATTTGGCCTCTCCAAGATGCTTTACCCAAAATTGCATGCATCTAGCATTTTCAATAACATCAGAAGAAACTCCCTCTTCCTGGAAAAATGGAGTACCAGGGATGGATTTACCATCCTTTCTTAAAAAAAATAATAATAATTTAGTAAACAAAATGTTGATGTGGAAGTTATCAAGATAATGGGTATCAGATAATGAAAAACAATGATTACTGAGACAGGAAAGAAAGTGAGCCTACAAATGCCCCAGTTTAATGCCTAAAGAGAGTTTTACAGACAGTGATTCAGGCAGAAAGAATCTACATCTGAGAGATTCACAGGTGAGATGTTTCCAGTAGTCCAGACAGACCAAAGCAGTTAGAGTTCACAGGGGAGAAAAGAAAGTAAAGAGCTTCAGATAGACAGGAGTACCAAGGTCTGAAGGAGGCATACTGATCAGAACTTGAGTGAGAGAAACCTGCCCAGGGCCAAGAAAAAAAAATCCAAACAGATTAGGTGGGGAAAATTATCTGTATTCACAGAGAACCATAAACGGTTCCTGGATCCACAAGCCAGAGTAGAAAACATCATAATTCATAAGACATTGAGTATAGTACTCAAAAAGGTTTTGCCTCAAGGGTAGAGAAAAAAATTAGCCCTGGATATTTGACTCTAATTCTATTTAACAAAGCCAAGCTGTTTCCAAGTGACTGAACTGCATCCCACCATAAAACTCAAGAGTAATTTTAGAAATACAAATGTGCCTAACACTCAAGAAGGTAAAATTCACAATGTATGGTATCCAGTAAAAAACTAACAAGCATATGAAGGAGCAAGTAAATTTCATCCATAATGAGGAGGGAAAAAATGCAATCAGTTGGAATTGACCTAGAAATTACACAGATGACAAAATCGGGAGATGAAAACAATAAGACAGTTGTTCTAACTGCATTCCATATGTTCAAGAAGTTGGAAAAATAAGAGCGCATATTAATTAGAGACACAGAAGATATAAAAATCTACTCAAATCAAACTTCCATAGATGAAAACTACTGTCTGTGATGAAAAATACAGAAACCACTGTAAACATACATACAAATATATTAAAAGTAGAAGGACAAACCTTAATAAGCTACCACCTCAGACTTTTTAGATTGGCTATTATCAAAAAAGATGAATGATAACAAGTTTTGGTAAGAATACAGAGAAAAGAAAACCCTTACACACACTGTCGGTAGTGAATCGGTACAAACATTTTGGAAAGCAGTAGCAAAGTTCCTCATGGAACTAAAATTAAAAACTACCACATGATCTCACAATCTCACTGCTGGGCATGTAATTAAAGGAATTGAAATCAGTATGTCCAAGAAAGGTCTGCCCTCCCACATTCATTGCAACATTACTCACAATAACCAAGATATACAAACAACCCCAAGTGTCCATCAATGGGTGAATAGATTTTTAAAATATGGTATAGATACACAGTGTGATACTATCTGTCTTTTACAAAACAAGACATTGTGTCACTTGTGACAGCATGGATGAACCTAGAAGACATCATCTTTAGTACAATAGCCAGGTACAAAGAAACAAATTCTGTATGACCTCACTTATACGTGGAATCTGAAAACATCCAACTCACAGCAGTACAGAGTAGACTAGAGGTTATGGAGGCTGGGAGGAAGGTGTCCAGGGAAGAGGGGGGTATTGGTCAGTGGGTATAAAGTTTGTTAGTGAAGAGGAATAAGTTCTGGTGCTTAACTGCACAACACAGGGACTACAGTTCATAATAACATATTGTGCATTTCAAAATAGCTAGTAGAAAATTTTAAATGTTCTCACCACAAGAAATGATAAGTACTTGACGTGACAGATATGTTAATCAGCCTGATGTGATTATTCCAAACATATACCTATATTGAAACAAATAGATGCAATTATTATTTCTCAATTAAAATTAAAAATAAAACTTAAGAAAGTGAAAGAACCAATAATCTCAGGAGAAATTTACACATTTATCATTTTTATAACTTTTTTGTCTGAATCAGGAAATAATTTCTTAAAAAGCATATAACTTCAAAATTTCACAAAAAGGAGGGTTTTTGCTTCACTATTTCTTATTTATTTTCAGTGTTTCAAATGCAAGGAAACAATAAAGGCAAATTTATCTAGTTTTCTTTGTGATAGACCAGCAAATTAGCCATCGATTACTACACTATGAAAACTTTCAGCATGAGAATTTAGTGAAACCAAAAAAACCTATTACCTATTCAGAAGTACAGCCAGTGTGACATTTTGGCAGATTCTTTGTAAACAGAATGTGCACAAGTTAATCAATTTCCTTCCATTATCCATAAACATTGTGTACAACTACACATTTCACTGTTTATCAACCTTGATTTGTAATTTGTATGCAAAGTATATTGATATACATAATCCTAAACTACTCAATTACAAATCATTAGGTAGCAGAAGATATTAAATGTCATTGTAAAGGAAAACACAATTAACAATAATTTCTCCAATAAAAACTATTCAAGCTTGTAACAAAGATGATACGAGAGAAGAGTACTCTTTTTGATCAAATAATGATTTAAACAGATTTAGGATGACAGAATGACACATTAGAAATGAGAAATAGGCATAAAATTCCATATAATTTCTATATTATTTCTAAATTTGTTTCTTTACAAAGTTTTTAGCTCTGAACAAAATGCTTCCCCAAAAAGACTTCAATCATATTTTTTTCTGTAATCACCATAATTTTGAGGTATTTTGATACTTTTTAAAATAGAAAACTTAAGGTTTTAAGCAATGAAGTAAACCCCCTTGTTTAAGGTCCCATGGAGAGTTAATTAGTTCATTCAGCCAGTTATTTAAACATTTGTTTAAGAATACCACATGCAAGGAACTCTGCTAAGAACTAGAAAATAATTGAATAAAAGCACTTGGCCTCCTAGTGCTTCATTTAGAAATAAAATTCAATCTCATAGATTTACATATTAGTCTTATGTTTAATATTTCATGCTACTTTACATCACCTTCACAAAAAAAAAATTGCTTAATTCCCATAATTTTATTGTCTCCACTGGTAATCATAGCCAAACCTTATTATTCCCTTTTAAATCAAAGCTTTAATTTTTAAAGTTTAGATTTTAATGAAAGGCATTCTTTTTCTCCCCAGCTTTATTAAGTTATAATTAAGGTATTATTAACAAATAAGTATCATCAAGGTATAAGTAACAAAGAAAATTGCATATATTTATGTGAGTTCGTTTCGGTTGTTATAACAAAGTACCATGGACTGGGCATCTTATAAACAGCAGAAATTTATTTCCCACAGTTCTGGAGGCTGGAAGTCCAAGATCAGAGGCCAGCACACCTCTGTCTGGTGAGTCGCCACTGTTGGGTCATGCATGCAATTTATAGTTGTGTCCTCACATGACGAAAGGGTCAGGCAGCTCTCAGGGAACTAATTACTAATCATCTCCCAAAGACACCATCTCTGAATACCATCCCATGAGGGATTAGATTTTGACATGTGAAATTTCAGGGGATACAAACATTGAGACCAAAGCAATATTTAAGGTATACAATGAGATATTTTTATAAGTGGCCGTTGTGAAATTATGACACTGTGAAGTTACAGCATTGTGACACCACCATCTCTCCATGTTTCCACGTCCAAGTCCTTAGCAAATGACATTCTACTCTCAGCTTCTGTGAGTTTGAATTTTTTAGATCTTACATTTAAGCGAGATTGTGCAGTATTTATTTGTCTTTCTGTGTCAGGCAATTTACTTAGGATAATATCCTCTAGGTCCATCTACATTAATTACAAACTAAAATTATAATAACACTAGTTTTCAAATTTGCCCATGTATTTGTCATTACTGGAGATTTTTCTATTTTCATATAGTTTCAAAATAATGCTTAGCATCCTCCCATTTCAAGCTTTTGGACTCTTTCTATGAAATTAAGAATCGGGGTTTTTTTTCAAGATAAGTAATATGGATGAAGTTTTAGCTAGACTGACAACAACAAAGCAGAGTAGTCTCAAGTAAATAAAATCAGAAATGATGAAGAAGATCTTACAACTGACACCACAGAAATACAAAGGCTTGTAAGAGCCTACTACACACGTCTCCCCTGTCATCTCTTCCCAGGTGTCTGCAGATCTGGGCCACACCTGTGGTTTTATAGCCATACCAGCTGCTTTTCCCCACTTGAGATCTGAGTTCAGCAAGGCAGTGACCAGTCCTTCAGGTAGTCCCCCCATAGGCTAGAACTTCACAAAGAAGGGATTCTCTGAGCCCTGTGATTCTGTGTAGGAAACTGGGAACTGAGCTGTCCCCTTCTTCCAACCCAGATCACACCAGGCTAGAGAGGAGATGGGGCAATGGCGAGTAAATCACCATGAAATTTCATATCATTTTGAAGATGTTTTTTTCCTGATGGGGCATATGTTTGGTTGCTATTAGATTTTTCACTGTTTTCTCTCTTCTAAGGTTAAATCAGCCAGTTTCTGGCTGGGAGCTTTCTACTGTATCACTTTGTTAATGTCTAACACATGTCTTTTTAAATACAACTTTAAGCATTACTATTACTTTATGTAAATTGACCAAGAAATACTTTCTAACTGAAACATTTACAGGGAGTGAGATATACTTCTTTGTTTCTAAATCTCTTGTCAGGATGTGAAAGCCATTAAATGCATCCTATCACTTTTCTGAGAGAGTCATTTACTCGTTGCTATATTAAACCCTAACTAATGAATTTTGTGACTCTTTAATTAGTTCTTAATCCAATTACAAAATCAACTCAAAGTGGCATGCCTAAAATAATATAAACAATCCATAACAACCAACCCTCTTATTTCTATTTTATAACTGGTAGAAGTTCTATCATTTTTCTTCAAAGGTTTATAATTAACATCTGCTAGAAGGGTCCATCTGCTTATTGTGTTGCCTTTTCTGTCACCCTTAGGCATTGCAAATAGGACATATTCTCTAAGTTAATGTAATTTAACTTGAAAGAAATTGTTATCTAAATCATTTAGAATCTTTGTACTGGCCATGGTTCTAGAGATTGTATAGCTCATTTCCTTCTTGATGCTGATATGGACATAATAGACTAGAATCAATGGTACTGAGCTTGTTGGTCATAAATTTGTGACAAGAAGCCCCTTTATTCAGTCTCAGGCTCTCTTTATTATTTCACACCTTCTTTTATCTGTCTTACCAATTACTCTGATACAAGTTAAATTGAACCATATGGCCTAGTCATTTCACTGGTCATAATAAAAATGTTTAACAATCAGAATTGCTGGAACTTTGTCCTGGAGGAGAGCCCTCTTGTTCCAGATCTTAACTCTGTAAATATATAGGAAATGGCTAAGGACTGGAGAGAAAATGTGATAGCTGGGGATGGGGGATGCTGATCTGGATCAGAGCAATGGCTATTTACCAATAAATATAGAAGGATTTCTATTTTTAATAGCAAAACTACAGCAAAGTGGCTTAATATAATATCAGGTCATTTCCTTATTTTCTTTGTCTCCCTGGTGTGTCTAGATTTTCAAACTGTAGGCTATGTTTGAATAAGTCCAATCTTTCCTGGAAAAAAAAAATGTAAAATGATTTACCTAGCAACTTCTCCTGCTTTAGGGAGCTGATGGGCAACTGGTTGCCAGGCAACCTCTAATTTCCTTCTAGCAACAACAGAAATGAACAGATCTTGTTTTTCTCAACAACAACACAAAAAACAAAGCCTTAGATCTGTAGAGAACTGACCAAAACCAGATATAGAGGCTCACATTGGTGTCCTTTATGAATGCTACTTATAATCAGATAACTAATACTTTTATTCTTATTTAAGGGCACAGAAAAGAAACTTCAAGAGAATTCATCATATTGCAAATGAAAGAAACAAAATTCAGGCAAACTACAAGGGATGGACAGTTAAAACAGCCTTCCTTTCCAATAGTTATGTGTTATTGCATTTCAATAGCTATGTGTTAGAAACACCGCCCAATTCAAACAGGGGCACCATAGTGGTAAGCCAGGGGTTACATTTCTACAGGAAAAACAAAACATATCTTCCTTGAGCAGTAAGCAGTAGGTAAATTTTTAAATTTATTTCTGCATCAAAATAAACATAGGTATAGCATTGAACAGAATTCAATATCACAGTAAATATTTAGAAGCATATTTCTAAATTGCTTATTCTAAAATCTCTTGAGAGATTTTATAATTGCGGAATAGCAATTTGGATTGCATTATACTCAGTCTTGGACTCTCTAGAGGTGGGAGCCAAACCACTTGACTTTTCATTACCTTGGGTTTAGTAGCCTATTTTTATACAAAAACCACTCCAAAACTTTGCGATGTTAAATAACAATTGTTGCTTCTTACAATACTGTAGGTTGTCAAGTTGACTGGTTCTAGTCTTACCTGGGATCACGCATGTACGTTCAGTCATCTGCCTGCTTGATTGAAACGTCCCCCAGAAGGTGCTGCTACTGACTGATTCTCTTCCTCTAATAGGTCAGACTGGGTTCTTCTCAGGATGGTGGTTTCAAGGCTCCAATTAGTAAAGAACAGATACTACAAGATCTTTTAAGGTCTAAGCTCCAGTACTTGAACCATGTCTCTTCTGCCATATTCTAGTACTCAAAGGCCAGCCCAGTTGCAAAGGATGTAGAAATAGATCCTGCCTCTTACTTAGAGAAGCAGCAAAGTCACAACACAAATATGCACGGACACAAATATGTGTGATTCATTATAGTCAGTGCCATAACAATTTATCACAACGGTATTTCAGTGAATTAAGTAGACTCTAGTGAGCTGAGTGTCACAGCTTTACAAGTCCTTAGGAAGGAAAACCATTCACCTAAGTAAAAAGAATATCAATTATTTGGCCTGAAGAACCCTAAAGACTGATTGTAGTATCAGCTTGAGGAAAGGCCAACCCAGGAAAAGTTTGTTTTAGTAAAGATATTTCCTTTAATTAAGCAAGATCAGAAAGACTGTGGGTAGTTACCAAGCTAGTCTCTGCAAAGAATATTAAGTAGAAGGCAAAATCCCCAAGTCTAAGTGAACACCAAGTCAGAAAAATCAACACCATGATGGATAAAAGTGTCGAAGGTGACGGAACATGTACAAGTTCCAATAAACACTATTGTTTATTCTTTGTCAATTTCTCAAAATTGATTAGAAATAATGTATGTTATATGTGTATCTCTGGTGTGCTTTTGTAGAAAGAGAGAAAAAGGGTATGAGTAGCAGGTAATTTCTACTGCCCACTGCATACTCAGACAAGGAAGAAAGACAGGAAACAGAGTGGGCCAGAGCAGCCCAAAGACAGAGCATGGGGTGTTGGGTACCTACTTCAGAAGCCAATGCAGAGCATCCTTCACTAAGGAGACTCATCAAACAAGCTTCAGAAACCAATGCAGAGCATCCTTCACTAAGGAGACTCATCAAACAAAACTTACCAACGTGTGCTTTCACACCCTCTCTCAACAATCCTTCCTTCCTGCATCCCTCAGCTGAAGCTACATCCTCAATTAAACCCTAATCTTCAGCATTCTGAAGACTAAGTAGGTAACTGAGAACGTCATTACTGGCTGATTAAATCCAAACATACACATAGAGAGAATAAGCCATGCATATAAGAAAGGAACAGAGAGAAAATCTGAAATAGGAAAATACATTAAGCAAGAAGAGAAATACTGTAAGTAAGTGTCAATGAGAACATTAATGGAAGAATAAAATGACATATTTTCCTAACTCCAAGGCCTCACAAGGCTTCATCCCATATATAGTTTATGGCTTTTCATTATAGTTTCAGAATCTGTAAATTCTATACAGAATTAGCTGTAAATACTATACTATAGTATACTATACTATTATCTATTATCTGTAAATACTATAATGAAAAGCCATAAGAAGTTATTTGCTCTTACCCTAGACAGTTTGGGGTATTATTGTGCCAGTTGGGTTACTTCTTCATGTGGGGGAAACTGCATTCCCCTATTATTCTTCTCATGTAAAATAATGAAAGGAGACAGGCCAGGACAAGACCAGCTAATATCCTTTAAAATAAACCATATTGAAACTCCTCTTTTGACATTGTATTTTATTTATTAATATAAAATAACTTGCACAAATATTTACCTTAATAGCCCTCGGAATGATATGTGCGAGTCAATTGACATGACTAGGGTATACATTGATCATGAAAACTTCATAATAAAAGTCAGCTATATAAAATAGAGTGCTCTCATATTGTAAAAAGTATGAGTCTGCTTTTATATGGAAAAATGCAAGCCTAGAAAATATGTTTTATAATAGGGATACATGAAAAGAAGTAAGCATATACGAAAATATTGTGCAGAATGGCTTGGCCTTGAGGTGAAAAATATTAGAAAAACAACATGAGAGGTTTGGATGCTTCTTTAAGAACACTGGATGATGAGTTGCAAAATAGAAAATCATTTAACATGGAAACTGTCTGTGTAAATATAGAAAACTAAAGCTAAGAGATTCTTGTTGCCCCACTCAGTTGAAGCCAAATGGTAACTAGTTCCTAGCCTCATTTGCCTCTTTCCATGTGGATCATTTGATTCTCCCTTGCAGTACGAATTCTATCCATGCTTATACACTGTTCACAATCAAGTCACAGTTTCATGGTTTCAAACCACGTACCCAATCTTTCTTGGTAAAATGCACTGGAATGGCCATAGGTTGTGCTTCTTAACTCTCCCACACAGACAGAGTAACCCACTGACAGTCCCAGCTACTATGCTCTGATATCCATCGCCACAAGGATGCCAAGGTCACACTTCCCCAGGCCTGGTTGGTCAGGCCTCTTCTTGTGAGAAATGAGAGGCATTTGATTTTTGACTCCTTCCTGAGAATTCCCAGACAGACTTGCAAAATTTTGCTAGGTGGCAAGGCAGACTAAGGTGCTTCCTCCCAACCCTTCCCCCCTCCTCTGCTTCACTGAGAGTCAGATCTGTATCCAGTCTGATCTCAGACTTATGTGGGTCTCTCCTCATTTTCTCTTAGATAGCCATTTCTGCTAATGAAATTCTTAAATTTTTAATCCTGTCTTCATGTCTATCTCTTGGAGGTCTTGAACTAGCTCATGCTCCATAGATGTGAAAAATAAATTGCTACCTTCTTATTCTCGACATCCTCAGCAGCTCTCAATATTGCCTGGATTGTCAATAAAAGCCATTTTAACTGAGATGAGATGATATCTCATTGTAGTTTTGATTTGCATGACTCTGATGTCTAATCATGTTGAGTATTTATTCATATATCTGTTGTATATGTGTAACTTTTTAAAATAAATGTCTATTCCTATCCTTTGCCTTTTTTTAATTGGATTATTTAATTATTTTTCTATTGAGGAAATATATGAGGAGCACCTTATATATTCTGGTTATTAATCTCTTATGAGTTGAGTAGTCTGCAAATATTTTCTCTGATTCTGTAGGTTGTCTCTTCACTTCATTATTTGTTTCCTGTGCTATGATAAAGCTTTTTAGCATGATGTGTTCCCATTTGTCCATTTTTGTTTTGGTTGCCTATGGTTTGAGATTATTTCAAGAAGTCCTTTCCGAGACCAATGTCCTGAAGCATTTCCCCAATGTTTCCTGTTAGTAGTTTCATTGTTTCAGGTCTTGATTTAAGGTTTGATCCATTTTTATTTGATTTTTGTATTTGGCCAGAGATTAGGAGTCTAGTTTCATTCTCTGCATTGGAGATCCAGTTTTCTCATAATGATATATTGAAGAGACTGCTCTTTCCCCACTTTATGTTCTTGGCAACTTTGTTGAAGATAAAATAAGTTCACTATAGATGTGTGGATTTATTTCTGGATTCTCTGTTCCATTGTCCCATGGCAGTACCTTCTTTTATGGCAGTACCATGCCAACTGGTCACTCAGGAGCATATCATTTAATTTCCATGTGTTTATATAGCTTTCACTATTCCTCTTGTTATTTATTTCTACTTTTATTACATTATGATAAAATAAATAGTACAATTTCAATTTTTTTAATTCTCTAAGAATTTTTTTGTGGCCTAATATGTGGTCAGTCCTTGAGAAAGATCCATGAGCTGAAGAGAAAAATGTGTATTCTTCAACTGTTGGATGACAAGTTCTATAAATACATGTTAGGTCTATTTGGTCTACAGTGCAGATTCGGTTCAATGTTTCTTCTTTGATTTTCTACCTGGATGATCTGTCCAATGATGAAAGTGGAGTTTTGAGGTCACTAATCATTATTGTATTAGGATCTATCTCTCTCCTAACAATACCTCTCCAGTATTAGGTGCATTATTGTATTAGGATCTATAATGCACCTAACAACTCTCCAGTGTTAGGTGCATTTATATTTAGAACTATTACACTCTTTTGTTGAACTGACCCCTATACTATTACATAATGACTTTCTTTGTCTCTTTTTACAGTTCTGGCCTAAAAAATATGTTATCTGATAGAAGTATAGATATTCCTACTCTTTTCTGGTCTTGATTTGCATGGCATATTTTTTCCATCCTTTTATTTTCAGTTCATGTGTTATCTTTACAGGAAAAGTGGTTTCTTAAAAACAACATATACCTGCATTTGGCTCTTGTTTATCCATTATGCCATTCTATATCTTTTGATTGAAGAGTTTAGTCCATTCACATTTAATGTTATTATCAATAACATGACTTAATGCTTCCATGTTATTGACTTCTTGTTGTTTTGGGTTTCTCTCATTCTTCCTCCTTTTATTCCTTTGTTAAAAGTGATATTCTCTGGTAGTGTGTTTTAATTTATTGGGTTTTGTTTGTATCTATTGTAAGTTTTTTAATTTGAGGTTACCGTAAGTCTTGCATAAAACATTTTATAACCCATCATTTGAAACACACGACAACTCTAGTTACAAACAAAGTGCAGAGAAATCTAACAGAAATTCTACATTTTAAATTCATCCCCCCCACACACATTTTTTAACTTTTTTTGTTTCCATCCATATCTTTTTATACTATCTATTTTTCCAAAAGTTTTTGTAGCTGGTTTTTTTTTTTAGTTATTTTTGATAGATCTATCTTTTAGTCTTATTACTCAAGACATAGTGGATTATAACCCACAATTACAGGAATAGTGTAATACAGTGTTTTACAGCGTATTTGTGTTCTTATGGTCACATAGTGAGTTGTATACCTTTAGATGATTTATTAATGATCATTAATGTCATTTTCTATCATATTGAAGAACTCCTTTTAGTATATCTTATAGGATAGGTCTGGTCTTGATGAAATCCCTTAGCTTTTGTATGTGCAGAAAAGTCTTCATTTCTCTTTATTTGAAGGATATTTTTGCAGGATATGATGTTCTAGGATTAATAATTATTTCCTTTAGCAATTTGGATATGTCATTTCATTCTCTCCTGGCCTGTAAGGTTTCCACTGAGAAATGTGCTGCCAGATTTGTTGAAGGTCCTTAATATGTTGCCATTTTCTTTTTCCTTGCTTCCCTTAGGAACTTTTCTTTATACATGACCTTTTGGAGCTTGATTATTATATGTCTTGAAGTAATCTGCTTGATGTTCTATGACCTTCATGTACTTGAATATCGATATCTTTCTCTAGGTTTGGTAAGCTCTGTTATTATTTCTTTGAATAAACTTTCTACCCCAATCTTCCTCTCTTTACTTCTGCATTAAGGACAATAACTAAGATGTTCCCTTTAAGGCTAATTTTTTTTTTTATCTCATAGGCATGCTTCATTCATTTTATTATCTTTTCTCTTCTGACCATGTATTTTGAAATAGCTTGCCTTTGAGCTTGCTAATTCTTTCTTCTGCTTGGTCAGTCCTGCTGTTGAAAGACTCTGATCCATTCTCAGTTTCTCTATTGAATTCTTAAGTTCCAGGATTTCTATTTGATTTTTTTAAAATTATTTCAATCTCTTTGCTAAATTTCTATGACAAGCTTCTAAATTCTTTCCCTGTGTTGTCTTAAGGATCACTGAGTTGGCATCCCCACTTGGGCTTGAACTGCAGTTTGAGCACTTATTAGCTATATAACCTCAGTGAGCTAGTTAACAGTATCTTTCCTTATTTGTAACATAAGCATAATGACAGTGCCCCCATTGTGTGCCTAGATGTAGTAAGTGCCCATTAATTTTAGTTAAGTAAACTTTAAATTGCTTAGCAAATGAGTCTGTGAAGATCTGGGGGCCTTAAAGGCTCAGTATTACAAATTGAAAAGTACATTTTATTAAAGAAGCATCCTTTAAACCAGCATGAAATTTCTTTGAAAAGCAAGCCTCTCTTCTGTTGTAATGCAGTCCCACTGTGACTCTCAGGACCACATGGAAGGAACTGTGATGTTCCAAGGACTCCTTTCTCTCAGTCCTTGCTATCCAGTTATTACAGAGAAAGTAGGAGGGCTAACTTGTCCAAAAAACTTTGCTGCCAATTTTCTTAGATAGCTTTATTGGTACAGGTTGGTGCTTAGAGATAAAGTTATAGAGCAACAAAGAAATAGCTGTAACTAAAGCTGTAACTAATAGCTGTAGCTAAAGGCTATCAATGCCCACAGATGCAGAGGTTGTGGATCAAGCCAAAGGGCCACTAATGCACAGAGCTACCCACTAGGCTGGAGTCCCAGCCCCTGATCAGGCCTGTGGAAAGACGGGTGCTCCTCTGTCCTAGTGCTGAGGTGGCAAAACAGGGCCAGCAGCCAAAGATCCACCACCTGATCCATTATCTGGCCCTTGATTATGCCAGTGCAGGGGGTGGTTTTTCCCAAGCAGGAAATCTACTGACCTTCCATCCAGGTTCCCTCTCCTGAAATCTGATGTTTGGTGCTGGTAGATCTGTTTCTTGCTTCCCTGGGTAAGGGGAACAGGGTGCCTACTCTTGTTACTGCTTCCATTTCTTTGAGTTCCTGTTAATCAACACATTCTGCGGGACTTGGGTTGTGTGTGCTGCCTGGCAATTTATCTTTGCTTTCTTATTAGAGCTTTAAGAGTCCTCTACTCTTCAGATAACTTTTCCTGAAATACGAGCTCTACAGTTAATTGAGCAATCCATTTGCTAATCTTTAAAAAGGGCATGCCTAAAACAGTGAAAAAGAAAGTACAAAGTGGGTGACTGACAGTTTGCTGCACAGTTTTTCATGGAAGATTGTCCGATGGGATTAAATTCAGGAGCAAACATAAATGCCACTTTCCAATTACCAGCCTTGAGCTTTTGTTTGCACTGAACCATTTCCACCTCCTGTGTGTCTTTTCTCAATTGTCTTGTCTAAAGATATGATCATTAATTAGCTCTTTTTTTTTTTGTATTTTTTATTAAGACAACCCATTTTAGCTGGACATGGTTAAACATTCCTTTCCATAACTGTGTGAAGAAAAAGAACTAGAAGGTTTTATGTGTTCATTTATAAATGTTAGCCATAACAATAAAAAATCTGGAGACATAAGGCAGTAGCTTAATTTACACAGTGTTTGGAAGTTGTCTAGATTATATCCAATGTAGTTTAATTCATAAAGATGATAAGAATTTCCTATGCTCAAGAAATTACAAAAATTAGCCTTGTTGAGTTAACATAAAGTCCTCATCTTTTATTTTCCCTACATGTTACAATAGCATCATATTTAGAAGGCTTTCCCTCAACCTGGTCTATTTCTAGCTCCTTTTCCTAATTACTGCCATAATGGTGTTCCTAAAATGTAAATATCATTTCTCTTCTCTGCAAAAAAGTCCCTTTGCATATTCTTATAGTTTTCACACTAGAGTTCAAAATCCTTCATTTAAACACAAAGTCCTATGTGACCCAGCACCTACCTATTTTCCCCCTATCTCCTCTACATGACTTTTTCCTAGTCCAATATCAACAGACTTATAATTCTTCAAACATACAATGTTTCAGGCTTTACTGTACTCTAATGCCTTTTTTTTTTCCTATTCTCAAGCTAATTCAGAATTATCCTTTTAAAACTCAATTTAAAGGCAGCTCTCTTCTGGAACCATTCCAGAATGTTTCTTGCTCTCATCTGATTTATGTTTTCATTTGGCATATCTTTATCAACTGTATTCCAGAGAAATTCACAAATCCACTTCCCCCCTCTACCATAAGCCCCTTTAGGCCTCAACTATGTCTGGCTCACTTCATCTCACCAGTGCCTAAACAGTGTCTAATGAATTCCTTATTCAATACGAAGCTAGTAAATGAATTGTTGGAAAATGGTACAAAGCATGGGCCACATTCAGTAAAATACTGAGATTTGGTAAAGCATTCTCCATTCTAGGCAACGATTTATGAAAAATTTATCTCACAGTTAAGGCTATGTTTATTTCTCCTAACAGGTTATCAATTTTTTAACACATGTGAGAAGAATCTTTATCAAGATTTTAGAAAGGTGGGGAGGAGCCAAGATGGCGATCTGTAGCCAGTTTTCCACAGAAGTTCCTGTCCAGAAGGAGAGTTAAAGGACAGAAACTCAGTAGGAAAGCTGATGGTTTGGATCTGAGCCAAAAGAAAAGGTCAAAGAGTGCACATCAAACCTGCTGGGGTGACCTGACACCCCAAGGACACAAACAAAAAGGTACAGAGCACATCACCAAGTGGACGGGAGTCCCCTCCCCCATGAGAGAGGTTCACAGTATACTCCATACCTCCATACAAACAAGCAAGCAGAGTTCGGATGTCTTCCCACTCAACCCCATGGGAGAGACCCTGTAAAAACCAGACCTCCTTCCCCTAATAGGGTGCCGCGGTGGTCTCCAGCCAGGCATAAAACTGTATATACTCTCAACCTGCAAGTTGGTGTTCCTGGTGTTCCCCTCCACTCTCACCCTGAGGTCTGGAGGCCTGTTCCCCACAGAGTCCAGATTCTCGGAGATTTTCTCAAGGGGTGTGGACGGGTGCAAACTTGCTGAACTGTGCTGTTTTTCTGGCCCATAGTGGTGAAAGGGGAGAGAGTCGTGAGGAGACCTGGCTGGTGGGAAGGTTTTCTGAGGCATAAAACAGCAACCAGCTCCGAGAACAATAGCTGGAGAGCTGCACCCCTGGGGATGTTTTGAGGAGACACTCCCAGTCTTCTGGGCAGCCAGGGGAAGCGGCGGCTTCCTCCAGGGCTGGTGCCGGCAGAGTGGACCAGCAACCAAGGCACATGAAGGATTTGCCTGAGGTGGTACCAGTTGGGACACAAAGCAGGGATCAGAATACTTGCAGAGGGGCTGCTTTGCTTAACCTGACCCTCAGGGGATGAAAGCTGAGACAAAGGGCTGGAACTCACAGACTGAGTAAAACCCATTTGCAGCCCCAGTCTGATCAGGGAAAATAGCCTTGGCAGAAATAAATTCTGCGAACTTGTTCTGTTCCAGCAGCAACATCAATCAGGGAAAGGGCTGGAACTGAGTGAAT
>CAUYON010003019.1:0-19693 GCA_963573935.1 Arctocebus calabarensis | reverse complement strand
TAACTTGGATGGAAGTGGAACACATTATTCTTAGTAAAGCATCTCAAGAATGGAGAAGCATGAATCCCATGTACTCAAGTTTGATATGAGGACAATTAATGACAATTATTGACACAGTGGGGGTGAAGGAAGGGGAGAGCAGAGAGTGTAAGAATGAGGGAGGGGTGGGGAAAGGAAGAGCAGAGAGAGGGAAGGAGTGAGGGGGTGGGGTCTTGGGGTCTTGGTGTGTGCCACACCTTTTGGGGGCAAAACACAATTGTAAGAAGGACTTTTCCCAACAAATGCAACCAGTGTAACATGGTTTCTTGTACCCTCAATGAATCCCCAACAATAAAAAAAAAAAATTCCATTCAGATCTGGAACTAGACAAGGATGCCAATTATCACCACTGCTATTCAACATAGTAATGGAAGTCTTAGCCATCACAATCAGGCAAAAGAAAGTGATCAAGGATATCCAAATAGGGTCAGAGGAGATCAAACTCTCACTCTTCACAGACGATATGATGCTATACCTGGAAAATCCCAGGGACTCAACTACAGAACTCTTGAAAGCGATCAAGGAATACAGCAGCATCTCAAGATACAAAATTAATAATTACAAATCAGTAGCTTTTATATATGCCACCAATAATCAAGCTGAAAATATAGTCAAGGACTCTATTCCTTTTACAGTAGTGCCAAAGAAGATGATATACATCGGAATTTAGCTAACAAAGGATGTGAAAGATCTCTATAATGATATTATGAAACCTTGAGAAAAGAAATAGCTGAAGATATTAACAAATGGAAAAACATACCATGCTCATGGCTGGGAAGAATCAACATTGTTAAAATGTCCATACTACCCAAAGCAATCTACAGATTTAATGCAATCTCTATCAAAGCACCAAAGTCATAGTTTAAAGAGTTTGAAAAAATAGTACTTTGTTTTATATGGAATCAGAAAAAACCTTGAATTATTACTTAGAAATAAAAGTAAGTATTATTTTTAAATCAGGAGGCATCATGTTAGCAGATTTCAGATTATACTATAAATCTATAGTGATCAAAACAGAATGGCACTTGCACAAAAATTGAGATGTAGATCTATGGAATAGAATAGAGAATCTAGAGATGAACCCAAGCACATATCTTCATTTGAACTTTGATAAGCCTAACAAAAACATACATTCAGAAAAATATTCCCTATTTAACAAAAGTATTAGGCGAACTGGCTAGTGACCTGTAGAAGACTGAAACTGGACCCTCACCCTTCACCACTAACAAAAATTGATTCTCATTGGATTAAAAATTTAAAGTTAAGACATGAAACTATAAAAATACTAGAAGAAAGTGCAGGGAAAACACTTGGAAATATTGGCCTGGGAAAATATTTTATGAGGAAGAACCCCCTATTAATTGAAGCAACGCCAGAAATACATTACTTAGATCTCATCAAGCTAAAAAGCTTCTGCACAGCTAAGGGCACCTCAAGTAAAGCAAACAGTCAGACTTAAGAATGGGAGAAGATTTTTGCAGGTTATGTTTTTGACAAAGGTCTGATAACTAGAATCCACAGAGAACTCATCAAACTAATCAATAAGAAAAGAACAAACAACCCATTTCTTTGTGGGCAAGAGATTTGAACAGAAACTTCTCTGAAGATGACAGGTGCATGGCCCACAAACATGTGAAAAAATGCTCATCATGTCTAATCATCAGAGAAATGCAAATCAAAACCACTTTGAGATATCATCTAACTCCACTAAGATTAGCCCACATCACAAAATCTCAAAACTGCAGATGTTGGCATGGATGAGGACAGAAAAGAACACTTCTACACTGCTGTGGGACTACAAACTAATATAGCTTTTTTGGAAACAAGTAAGGAGAAGTCCTAAGGAACTAAAAGTTGACCTACTGTTTGATCCTTCAATATCATTACTAGGTATCTCCCCAGGAGACCAAAAATCATTTTACAACAGAGACATCTGCACCTGAATGTTTATTGCAGCCCAATTCACAATAGCCAAGTTCTGGAAGCAGCCTAAATGCAATCAACCCATGAATGGAAAAACAAATTGTGATATATGTATACTATGGAATACTATGCTACCATAAAAAGAGGTAGTCTTTACATCTTTTTCACTTACCTGGACGGAGCTGGAATAAATTCTTCTTAGGAACGTATCTTATGAATGGTGAGGGAGTATCCAATGTACTCAATACTGTTATGAAACCAATATATAAACACACATTCATATGAATGATAAAACACTAAACAGTCCAGAAAGAAAGAGGGGAGAAGAGAGAAAGGAGAAGGGGAAGGGCAGGTGGAGGGAGGGTATTTGTCAGGATCTCACCTGATGTACACAGTGCAGGGGGACATTTCAAAACAACTAAGAGCATATTATAAATGTCTTAACACAAAAATAAGTGAGGTGACAGTTATATTAATTAGTTTTATTTAAGCATTTCACATTGTATATCAAATCGACATATTGTATGCCATAAATATATCCAGTTATGATTTAATAAAACTTAAGTAAAAAAATATTCTCAGCAAATAATATGGCACTTGCTCAAAAAATTAGAAATAGAACCACCATATGATCCAGCAATTTCTCTTCTGGATATAAATCCAAAGGAAAGAAAATCAGTGCATTGAGGAGATACCTACACTCCCATGTCAACTACAGCATCATTCACAACAGCCAAGATACAGAAACAACCTAAGTGTCCCCAACAGATGAAGAAATTGTTGTATGCACATACAATGAAATATTATTCAACCCTAAAAGAGAAGGAAATCATGACATTTGTGGTGATACAGATGAACCTGGAGGAATTATGCTAAGTGAAGTAAGTCAGATAGATAGAGGGAAAAAAATACTGTATGATTTCCCTTACATGTGGAATCAAAAAAGGTTGAATTCATGGAAGCAAAGAACGAAGTGCTGATTGCCAGTGGTGGCAGAGTGGGGGGAAATGGAGAGATGTTGATCAGAGGGTACAAAGTTTCAGTTGTGTAAAATGAATCGATTCTAGAGATCAAATCTACCGCATGTAGGCTATAATTAGTAATAGCGTATTATACATTTCAAATTTGCTAAAAATGTGAATGTTAAGTTTTTGAAAAGGTAACTGTGAAGAGATGGATATGTTAATTAGCTTGATTGTAGTAATCAGTTCACTATATGTATATATCAAAATAATTACAGGGTATATCTTTAATATATACAACTTCAATTAAAAATTGAAAACATAAAAAGCAAGGGATCAAAACAATAAGGTAAAAATGTTACAGTAAGGTAATGTTAATTTATTATTAAAGAAAATGTTTTGCCTTCAAAAATACACTACTGGGACATGATCAAACTAAAAAGCTTCTGCACAGCCAAAAACACAGTAAGTAATGCAAGCAGACAGCCCTCAGAATGGAAAAAGATATTTGCAGGTTATGTCTCTGACAAAGGTTTAATAACTCAAATGTATTAGCAAGAAAAGAACAAGTGATCCCATCTCAGAGTGGGCAAGGGACCTGAAGGGAAACTTCTCTGAAAAAGACAGGCACACAGCCTACAGACATAAGAAAAAAATGCTTATCATCTCTAATCATCAGAGAAATGCAAATCAAAACTACTTTGAGATATCATCTAACTCCAGTAAGATTAGCCCACATTACAAAATCCCAAAACCAGAAATGTTGGCATGGATGTGGAGACAAGGGAATACTTCTACTTTGCGGGTGGGAATGCAAACTAATACAGTCCTTTTGGAAAGATGTTTGGAGAATACTTAGAGATCTAAAAATAGAATTACCATTCAACCCTATAATTCCTCTACTAGGTATATATTCAGAAAACCAAAAAACACATTATAACAAAGATATCTGTATCAGAATGTTTATTGCAGCCCAATTCATTATTGCTAAGTCATGGAAGAAGCCCATGTGCCCATTGACCCATGAATGGATCAATAAATTGTGGTTTATGTACACCATGGAATATTATGCAGCCTTAAAGAAAGATGGAGAATTTACCTCTTTCATGTTTACATGGATGGAACTGGAAAATATCCTTCTTAGCAAAGTATCTCAAGAATGGAAGAAAAAGTATCCAATGTACTCAGTGTACCCTACTATGAAAAAAAATTATAGCTTTCACATGAAAGCTGTATCCAAATTACAGCACAAGAATATGGGGAAAGGGGCAAGAGAAGGGAGGGGAGGGTGGAGGTTGAGTGGAGGGAGAGTAATTGGTGGGTCCACACCTACAGTGCATCTTAGGAGGGTCAGGTGAAACTTACTAAATGTAGAATATAAGTGCCTGAACACAATAACTAAGAAAATGCCATGAAAGCTATGCTAACCAGTTCAATGAAAATATTTCAAATTGTATATAAAACCAACACATTGTACCCCATGATTGCATTAATGTGCACAGCTATGATTTAATTTTAAAAAAGGAAAAAAAACTGATATAAATTAAATAATCCCTAACTACACTTCAGCTATTTATTAGTCGCTTATTAGTCTATCCTGTTTTCTAATCTGGTATATATACATAATTTTTTACCTTCTCTGGTATAAAAAAGGTTTTTATTTTTGTTATTGTTGTTGTTTTGTTTGTTTTTGTTTTTGTTTTTTAGGTAGGCTACTTTTCCCTCCTGAGGTGTGACATCAAAAATATATTCAGCTATCTACTCATAATTTATCAAAAAGAAACTCATGATGTTTTGTGTACTTTCAAACTTCAAAGCACTGTAGCTTAACTAAGAGGATTCTTTTGGAAATTATTTCCAAAATCTGAGTTGAATATACCCTGCTTTCTTTTCTCTACTTATTCCAGATTTTCAGACTGAAAAGATAATATTATTGGTTCTCATGGCTATCCATAGACAGGCAACTAGATGGTATTCTCTAGAGCTGCCTGAAATTGTATCCCAGTGAAGGTTTTTTCTTGTGTATCAATTTTTCCTAATTTAAACTAGTTTTCTTCCCTCCATTCATAAATTCTTCATTTTTTTTTTTTTTGAGACAGAGTCTCAACCTGTCACCCTGGGTAGAATGCCATGGCATCACAGGCCACAGCAATCTCAAACTCTTGGGTTTAAGTGATTATCTTGCCTCAGCCTCCAAAATAGCTGGGACTACAGGTGCCTGCCACAATGTCATTGTTGTTTTAGCTGGCCGGGCTAGGTTTGAACCCACCAGCTTTAGTGTATGTGGCTGGAGCCCTACCCACTGAGCTATGGGAGCTGCCCATTCATAAATTCTTATATTGCTTGTTATGTTTTTATGAAATTAGGCTAGAACAGTTTATCATTCTCCTCTGCCCTCATGACTTAATCACCTCCCAAAGGCCACTCGTCTTAATGTTGTTGCATTAGGGATTAAGTTTCAACATCGATTTTCGAAGGGAACAGCATTATTCAAAACATAACACTCTGTTTAAGACATCCTCTCAAGATTTGAAAATTTTACAAAGAAAACTTTTTGTCTGAAACAACTCATTGCCTAATGGAATAAAATATTTAAATGTTAAATATAGTTCTTAAATATTATTTTATTTAATGAATTTTATTTATTAATGAGTACTGCTATGCAAAAACATTCTGCAAAGTTAAATATTATCATATTTTCCAATCACTATTATTGTGTCTTTTTATGGTCAATTTTCATAAACATTTTTAAAGGGTTGTAGTTTACTTCTTACATTTTCTAGTTAATATACACTGTCATAATACTTATATTTACCTTTAAATAAGTTTCTTTATGACTTAGCTACTATACTCATATAAATATCTGTATTATACTATTTACTCTCACAGTGGTATCTGTCTGTGCCTTAAGCAACTAATAGAAAATCAACATTAAAAATAATAAATTCACTTCAAACTAAGTTTTTAAACTTTATCTCTTTGTGGAAACGAATATTTAGGTACTTAAAAAATTCCATTAATATGCCTGAGAGTATTACTGACAGAGCTCAGTTGATTAGATTTAATGATTATCTTTAAAAAAAAAAAAAAAAAAAGATGAGGTCTCACCATCCTGCTCAGGCTGGATTCAAACTTTTGGGCTCAAATGATACTCTTGTCTAAACTTCTTGAGTAGATGGGACTACAGGAACATACCACCATGCTTGGCTCAATCATGACATTTTTAAGCAGCCAGAAATTCAAGGATGCCAGGAATTATGTTGAATCAGGCACTCCACTTTTTGACCTTCTAAGACCAAACCCAAAGTCAAAAGTAAGTAGCAGAATATGGTTAAACAGACAAAGCATAAAATTTAATCCTTCACTTTTCATATTACTATAGCAGAAACATGACTAAACTTCATGTTTTCTTAGTCATTATTTTTCAAATTTTTCCTTATCACCCTAATTTACATTCTATACCACATATTTTGTCTTGTACTAACTATGCCTGCCCTCTTAAACCTGTAATTTTATTTTAAGACTGTTCAATAGTAACAGAGGGAATACATACACCTCAATACATGTTATAGAAAGTATGAAAGTATTTCTTCTGCTCTATGCTTAAATCTTGATTTCAGATTAATAGAATTGACCAATATATTTTATATGACAGTGAAATTTCTATCCTTGGATGATTAAAATAGCTTCTAATAACTAGACTCAATTAGCTAGATCTGCATTAATATCTGAACTGAAAATCTTTTCAGATTACTCTTATTATAAAGTCTTTATTGCATTATGGTCTCATTCACTTTAAAAATTCTGAATAGGGTTATGCAAATTGTCTACAATGAATTTTGAACCTGGTGAACCATGATTTAGTCTTTAGAAATTGTCAAGAACTGTGGAGGATGTGAGATTTGTACACAATTCACAGGCTAACAAGTTAGCCCATCATATTTTCATGAGTGCTGTAAGAAGATGTGAGAATCCTTAATCAAAGACAAACAGTGGTATACTACTCATAGCAATAGTAAGAGTATCCGCATTTTTTCAAAGGTTCCTTGAGTTCCAATTCCCACAGAGCAATATGAAAACAACTAGGTGACATATACACACAAAGTAGGTTGCATTACAGCAGAGGAACCTTGAGCTTATGGAACCCAAATCTTTTGTAATGGACAATAAATCTGTCTAGCCTTTGCCTGAACAAGAGACATTATTTCTGTCTCCCAAGGTTGCTCACTCTGAAAACGTCTTAGGAAAAACAGTCTTGAATGGCATGTCTGTTTGCAATGTGTATAGAAAAACATCAGACCCTTGGAAAATTCTCTCCCAACAGAAATATCTACATATTTCATTTTTCATTGATATGTGTAGTAATAATAACCATTATCTACATTTATGTAGTGCTTACTTGGAGAAAGCACTCCAAGTGCCACTATTAACTATTTTTGCCTATATTAACTATTGGGATACTCTCCACAAGCATATGAATTAAGCACTAGTATTAGCATCCTCATTTCAGATTCAGATACTGAAGCAGAGAGGTTAAGTAACTTTCCCAAGGTCATATAACTAGTGAGTAGCAGAACCGAGAGATAAATTCAGGTAATCTAATTATAATACTGCTCCCTTATTCACTCTGGCATACTGCCTTCATAAGTTATTATTTACATATTATTTTCTGTATTTTTATATATGTTGATATGTCAAATTATCTTATCTCACAAGCAAGACGGTAGGTCCTTGTGCCTTACAGAAATTTCTGCCTCAAAGTGCCTCTCACATCAAGCTAGAGAATCTCTGAACAATTGATGCATTGTGTTACAAGTCAGGGAGCCCTTAAGAATGAAACATGTAGGGAACATGATTAGAATGTAGTCAACAGCCATCTCATAACAGATGAGTTTTGATTAGGGTCTTATATCAGTCACATCCTTTTGTTAAAAGTTTGACATGTCCTACTCTCTTTCCCTGTTTTAATTTCTGAAATCTGGATGAATACTCTGAACTGTTTTTAAATTTAGTATTGGTCTTTCAAACATTTTTATTTAATTTTTCTTGGCTCTATGAATTGAAATAATATTAGTAACATACGATTCCTGATTCTTTATCACCACCTCAAGGATCTTGTGAAAGGTTTTATAAAATCTGTTAATGAAGTACGTACTCTGTCGTTCTGTGCTCTTTCTCTCATCACAGTCTAGTAAATAATGAACCCTGTCAAAATTATGAAATGAGATGAGTTTGACTTGACTTGTTATTAATTAACCCATTATGATGCCTGGTAAGTACCACTTCCTAGCTAGTTCACATTAAAGCTCTTGGCAGGGATTAGTTTATCTTAAGCAATGCATTAGCTTCCTCTGTCTGCTGAAAAGCATGACTGTGAGAGAAAATTGCATGGCAAGAGCATTGAGCAGTAAAAATGTGGATGATAGTACATTTGTGTGCCTTTGGGATAAAACGCAAAGGCTCTTGGTATCATGGGAAAAAGGCAGAATTTGTAGCCAGACATCCCTAGTTTGTAACACTATACTGAGCAAGAAAGAATGAGAATATCAATGTCCAATGTGCAATACCTTTGTAAGGAGAAGCCACAGAAGCCAAATAGAAAGTTAGTTTCCACAGAACCTAGAATTTAGTATTTATTTTATTATTGAATGCTAGGGAAATGGAGGAAAAAGATAGAGGTAAAATATGTAGACTAAGAGTATAAAATGTATACTCATCATTAAATATACAAGTATTACTTCACTCTTTGTTAATCACAGTATAAAAGTCATGTATGAATTAGTTGTAAGTTTGAGCACTAACTGGATATTTGATGACATCAGTACACTATTTTTAAGTGGAAAAATATTATTGCAATTAGTTTTTTTTCTTAAAGTATACCTTTCTGGTATACAAATTAAAGATTTCACAGATAGGAAGGGGAAGTACAGCAGTCTTTGAGTTACAAACATCCGACTTAACGTATAACTCACACTTACAAATAGAGGATATTGCAGGTACTAAGTAAATGTGCCTTTTCCAACTTATGTACAAACTCAACTTAAGAACAAACCTACAGAATCTATCTCATTCACAACCCAGGGACTCTCCGGAGGCAGAGTATAAATAAAGCAAGATTTTCCAGGGGTGATGGTTTTTGAGTCTGGGGAATGGATGCATATTATGTTCATTTGTCCCAAATTTGTGTATTTTAAAAATTATTCATATTAAACAAGCAAAATAAATAAGTTGTTCCCACAAAATCAGGGAATTATCCTACCTCGAGAAGCCACACGTCCGTATAAAGGCACAGAGAATTTGAACAGTGGCACAAACACATACTTCAGGCAAGAGAAGCAGTGGAAGAAGACAAAGAATTTTACTTGTACCACAGATTTCCCTGTAGCTAAGTTGTTCTTTTACAGACGTGACAATCATCATGAATGGCATGGAAGATAAAAATTTAGTTGTATTTAATGTCAATTTCACATGCCTTATTTTGAATTCTGACTCCTCACTAATCTTTTTTTCTTCACTAATCTTTTTGGTAGTCCATATCCACAATCAACTCAAGTTTGTGTGTGGCATTATTTGATCTCAACAGTTGACTATCCAACAGTGTATTTTTCCCTGTCTTTAAAAGACCTCTACTTGATGATTTTGTATGATTCTGGAATATGCTTGCTGATATAAAATGCCTCTTTTACTTCCTCAAGGCACACACATTGTAGGATATGCTGTAAACTTTCCTTACCTTATGTGTTGTTATTTCAATCATGCCCACTTTAACTCTCTTCAGAAGAAAAAAATCATTAAAATTATGTTGGAGATTCTGAAGGATTGACCAAAAAACACAGCTGAGGCAATTATTTTAGTTACAGAAAGTCTCAGTTGTCAAACAATCAAATAGATGACTACGTAATTGATCTTAATTGCTTGTTAAGATGAAAGCAACAACTATCAAGAAGATACCTTGATTCAGATCAGTCATTTTAATGACTGAATTAGAGCTCTGCATGGAAGGATTCAAATTTGAGGGATTAACTGCTACTGAGCTGAAAGGAAGCAAATCAGCTAATGGGGGATTCACACTTTATATATGGTATGTCAGAAACCATAGTGAGAGTGAGTTAAGACAAATAATATAATATTCTTATGTAACAGTTATAGGGCACAATGCAATTTACAAAGCACTTTCATGTGTTGTCCAATTTAGTCTTTGTAACAGTAATATTAAATACTATTGTCCATACTTTATGTTGAAAAATTATTTCTCAAAGTAATACAGTTTCAGTGCCTGACTCAAAGTTGTACATCTAAGAAGCACTGTACTTCCAATGGACGCCAAGCTCTGAAACTATTTTTTTTCTCACTGTTCTCAGTTGCCAACCTCAGACAAATCATAACTTTTCTAACGCAATGTTATTCCTAAAAATTACCTCTAATTAAATTAATTTATATTTCAAAAGATAGATTGTAGTTTCATAATTATCCTCATTGAGAAAGATGACCAATTTAATATTCTTATAAATTAGTAGAGGTTTATAATAAACTTATAATTCTGTTGTTAATTTTAGTGGTAGTCTCCCAAATTCTACACTTATGATTATTTTTTAACTAAATGATAAGAATTCTGAGCAAGTATTTCTGGCACAGGATTTTACCTTATCAGATGGAAACCCCATTGCTCTCTAATATGTCAGGAAAGTGTAGATATTTTTGGCACATTGAGTCTAGTTGTCAGCTATCCTGACAATAAGCTTTCTGCAGCTATATTCTTTGTTTCAATTTTTCAAAGAAATTCTCATTGTTTCTTAACAATTTATATAGAGTCCTTTTTTCATTACTTCCTTGTTTATCCATTATTATGAGTCATTTTCATGCATGATTATAATCACTATCTTGATTATTTTCACCCCTGAGCACCTCACAAAATATTCTGCTGTATATGATATTTCAAGGATTTCAGATCTTCTATATATGTTCCTTCAATGCACTTCATGAACTATAATTTTCTTAAGGATGAGGCATTAATGTCCCCGCAAATGTATATGAAGCTACTAAATACGTGTGATGGTGATTATATCTTTATGGGATTGAAGAAATGCTTAGAGTAGATGTTTAGGAAGCAAAATCACCTCTTTAGCCACAATCACCAATGACCCCTGGCCTAGCCTCTCTGCAAGGGCTACTGGTGAGGTGATTAGAACATCACCTCTAATCCACAATCTGGGTACTCATGTGCAAGGTATTCTTCCTGAAATGATCCTGAATCCGCTTCCAGGGTTGTATGGAATTTCTTCTGGACTGAGTGTAGCCTGACTTAGGTGTATACATCCCTTAGGCCCAACGGTTAACCAAGTGGCACATGCTAGTGTAGAGTTGGGAATATATTTTCCATCTGTATGTGTGAGTGTCCACATGAGTACAAGGCCCCTCCTCTCCTGATATTCAAGGCTTTCAATATTTAAGGCTTTTGAACATCAGGAGGGGACACAAAAGAGAGAGAAGGTATAGGGAGATGACCACCAGCCTAAGGGTATTTATTTTCTATACTACTACCTTCTAACCTAGATGTGAAAAGAGTCAAAGAGTTCACAATTTGAACCAACCCATACATGTGACTAGGAAGTTATCTTTCCAAGATAGAAATATTTCAAATTGTATATAAAACCAGCACATTGTACCTCACAATTGCATTATTGTTAACAGATATGATTTAATAAATATATATATATTAAAAATATTAAAAAAGAAATAGAGAACATATTTTAAGAATTTCTTAGCATTCTTTATAAATTTTTAAAAAATAGATATATGATATATGGGTCTTTATTTGTTCTCTTGCTACTATCCCAAGTATTATAGGTGGCCTGAGCAAGAGTGGCATTACCAGATAGGGAATTTGCACTTGATTTACTCTTACATGCCAATGACATTGAATGTGTACCATATGAAGAATATGTCATGACAATTATTGAATTTCTGATGATTTTTCCTTAAATTTAAATAGATTCAGCTATTCTCTTGTTAGATACCCTAAAAGTAAGACAGAACATTGGGAAACTCTCATTCAAAGTAATAAACCACATACTAACATTTTGAATACCCAGTATTCCTGAAGTATAAATTCAGGGCAATTTAATCTAAAATTATCCATCCGTTCAACAAACGTGTATTAATCATCCATTATGTAAACAGAAGACCTTTCGTAGGGTCTATTAGGAATAAAAAAAAGATGAATTACGAACCGTTCTTATTTTTCTGTCTAGTAATGAAGATAAGCAGGTTAATGGATGTAATACACATATAAGCCAACAAACAGTATGTCTAAGAGAAGTGGAGACACAAATCTATGGAAGTCTAAGGCTGGCAAATTGTTGTGGGAATTACATGAACTTCCTCAAGTGTGCCATCCTGCTAGAGCTACCAAAGCTTGACACTGCTTGATCTCTCTGCTTACAATATTTTTACCCCATTCACTTTCCAACTAACTCATACCTGATTTTTGAAACTCAACCCAGATGTCAAAGCTTATCCAAGGTTCATTTTCCAACCCTGTTATCTCTAGTCTTGGAAAAATGAATATCCCTTAAGTTTCCAGAGTAGCATTTGTACATTCATTTCACTGTCTTCTAAGAGTCTGAACATCATTTGACCCACCAGAATTGAACTCTTTCAGTGCACAATGCCATCTTCTATTTCTATATGTGGTCTGCTATATACAGTGCATAGGTCATAGCAGGAATGACATTAAGGCTTGGTAAATGTCTGAGGCTTGGAAGTGTAGGTAAAATTGTGCCCTAATCTTGAGCATAGGATTGCCTTCTAAAAATACCTAGAAAATCACAAGAACATCATGTGAGTTGTGTATGTTCAGGAGATCAGAAAACCGGCCTCCATGAGAAAATGTCTGTGCGAAGTGTGTCAATACCAGGTCCAACAGTTATGGTAAAGATTCTCTAGATTTCAAAGGTGTCTTGATGCTGGAGGCCGACTTGTTCTCAAGGTTTTTGGTTTCAGGAAAACGAAGGTAGAGACATTCTATCTGACCTTCTCCGTGTCCTCCCTAATCAGTGCTAAGGTCGGACAAGCAGCTTTTGTTTTCTTCCTGTTTTATGATAATAAATATGGCCTCGAAGTTTGCTTGGGAGGGTTCCTTCCAGAGTTCCTCAGTCCCCTATCATAGACTCTGTGTCAAGCCTCTTCATTCCTCGTGTCAAAACACCCTCATCTGGTGACCCCAAAACCCTTCATGGAGGTATATTCCAGCTATATTGTTGAATGCAGAAAGATAAGGCATGAAGATTAATAGAAAAAAAACTTGAGATAGAAACTATCGTGAACAAAGCACAAGTGAGACACTGAGATAGGACAAAGGCAAGCAATGAAGTTATCTTTGTGGTAGATTTTTCTGGAGCAGTGACTTCAGAAAGATTTGGAAATTCATACAGATTGAGAAGGCTTTTGAATATGAGAATCAAAAGTATGCACCTTATTTGTTAAGCACAAAATAGAGTGACCATGAGTGTTTGTACAAGTAGAGTTTCAAGAATGAAGCTCTATTTTAGGAATTTTAACATCATGGTTGGCTAATGATGCATGGGAGGAGACTAGAGGCAGCAGATGAAGTAAGAAAATCTTCGTCAAACAGCCATTTATCAAGAACTTATTAGGTTATAGGCCTATCCCAAGATCTGGAGACACAGAAGCACAGGTAATGGCTTTGTCTTTGAAATCTCACAGTCTGGCAGTGGAGCCTGTCCTTTAAAGAAATGGCCATAGTAAAATATGATCAGTGTTCTTGGGAAAAGTATTATGAGCACAATGTAAGCATAGAAAAGGGATCCATTAAATGTTATAAATGAATACTTGAGCTTGAGGGAAGCGATAGGAGGGAATGATAGGAGGGAATGGAATAGGAGGAAATAATCCTAGAAGATACTGTAGAAGTTCAGTGACGGAGGTTTTGTGTGGTATAAGCAAGCAAGGTGCAGGAAAATTCAAAGTTAGTTATTGCTATAATCTAGCATTTGCCTGGAGTGAGTAAAGTCTCCCTAATCAAGTCAGTAAATGCAAAAGGAGGAAATGGTTTAAGAAGAAATATAATGAATTAATCATATTGAGGCAATTGTTTCTGTAGGACAATATAACTTGATTGAACAGATTATGTTTCATGAATCTCCGACTTACTATTGACAATTAATGCCTTTTGCAGCTTAAGAAATCACTAAAATTAAACTGATAGGCAAGCAGCCTCTCTTTTGTTTTGGGATACAGGTCATATAAATTTAGGCAGAGAAAATAAAAAGTGATAATTTAAGCATTGAGAAGGTAATGTATAAAACTAATTCAAATCACACAGGACCAGAAAGCAATTTAGACCACACTCTGACATCCAAACACGTGTGTTAGAGGAGCGTGAACCCACTTTAGGATTTGGGGCTGACACGATCCTACCTACAAAAGCCATGGCCCTTGCTCTGCTGAGTTTTCAAAAAGCTACTGTAACAAAGACTATGATATTTCCCCAAAGGAAGAGAATTTCTACTCCTGATTAGCATACTTTGAGTTTGAGGAAAGAATTTCAGATGGAAAAAGCAGTAGGGAAGGAAGCCTTTCCCTTGTGAAGCAGGTAAGTCCATCTTTCACACCTTTCTGCTCACAAAGACAAGTATTAAGCAAAATCATTGAGCTCGCATGTATCTATTTTTGGCTCTTATTTCCAGCTGCAAACAAGGCTGCCAAGCAATGTCATTTTGTCAGGAAATTTTGTGACATGAATGCCTCAAATAAGTCCAGTGACTACATTCTCTTACTATTTAGAAGTGGTCAGAAAAATAATACTATAGGATTTGTCCCAGAGATCTGCAGTCTGTTTGATATTAAAGGCAGTTACCTAGAGAAGGAAGATCAGAATCTTTCCATATCCTAATATGGATTGGCTGGATTAATGTGAGGGATTATTAAATTTACTTTACTTTAGGGCAGAGAAAGGAACAAATAATAAACTTGGAAGGAATCAACTCAAGAAATTCATAACCTCAATTATGTTTGCAATATAAACTTTTTATTTCAAAATATTAAGGGAGTGCAAATGTTTTTGTTACATAGATATCTTTAGCGTGTCTATCATGTGGATAGTGTTTGCTGCACCGAATAGGTAGAATTTTACCCCACCCCCTTCTTCATCTCTTTGTGCTTATGTATAACTATCAATTAGTCCCCAATTATTAGAGAGTACACATGGTGTTTGTTTTTACATTCCTGAGATACTTCACTTAAAACGATAGTGTCCAGTTCCATCCAAGTTGCTATAAATGACATTTTTTGTTCTTTTTATTGCTTAGTTAATAACAGGCAATCACTGAGTTAAAAACAATTGACTTAGGCACAACTCTATAACTCAATCTTACAAATGGAGGCTATTACAAGTAATAGGTAAATGTACCTGTTCCAACTTACATACGAATTCAACTTAAGAACCTACAGAACCTATTTTGTGCCTAATCTGGGGACTGTCTGTAGTATTTCATGATTTCCACATTTTGTTAATCCACTAATGAAGTGATGGGCATTTAGGCTGATTCCACATTTTTGTGACTGTGAATTGTGCTCCAACAAACATTTGAATGCAGGTGTCTTTTTGATAAAATTATTTTTTTGCTTTGCACAGATAAACAGTAGTGAGGTTGCTGGGCCGAATGGTGAGTGCATTTATTGCTTTGAGAAATCTACATGCTGTTTTCCAAAAGAGGTTGTACTAATCTTCAGTCTCACCAGCAGTGTATGAGCATTCCCTTCTCTCAGCATCAGCACCATTATCTATTTTTTTTTTGACATTTTAACAATGGCCATTCTGATATGGGTAAGGTGTTATCTCATTGTGGTTTTAATTTACATTTCCCTGATGATTAGAGATGTTGAGCATTTCTTCATGTGCAGGCAATTTGTCTATTTTCTTTTGAAAATTTCTGTTCAGGTCTTTTGCCCACTTTTTAATGGTTTTTTTCTTCTTGTGATTTGAGCTTTTTAAAAGATTTTATATATTAGCCTTTTGTCAGATGTATACTTTGTGAATATTTCCTCCAAATCTGTAGTTTGTCTGTTTACTCTAATTTCCTTTGCTGTGCATAAGATTCTTAATTTAGTCAAGTCTCATTCACTTTTGTTGTTGCTGTATTTGCCTTTGGATCTTAGTCAAAAATTCTCTGCTTAGCCTGATATCTAGAAGAATTTTTCTTACATCTTGATCTTGAACGCTAGTTTTGTCAATAGGCCTATAATCATGAAAGGTGACTGAATGAGTCAGGATAGACAAGTTTGTGCTCCAGAAAAAAATAATCTCAAATCTCAGTGATTTAAAACACTAATAGTTCATTTGTGCCATGGGTTCTTCAAAGCAACGAGATGTTCCAACCTAGTGTCAAATAAAAAGAGATACTGAATATTGGGACTACATTGGTGTAAAGGAGATTTCTTAGGTATAGACTAGAACAAGAGTCCTCAAAGTTTTTAAACAGGGGGCCAGTTCACTGTCCCTCAGACTGTTTGAGGGCCAGACTATAGTTAAAAAAAAAAGAAAACTATGAACAAATTCCTATGCACACTGCACATACCTTATTTTGAAGTAAGAAAACATAACGGGGCAGCACCTGTGGCTCAAAGGAGTAGGGTGCCAGTGCCATATACTGAAGGTTGTGGGTTCAAACCCAGGCCCAGCCAAAAACTGCAAAAACAAAACAAAACAAAACAAAAATTACAAATACAATATTTAAAATGGAAAAAAAAGTGACCCCTTTCTGCAAAAAAAAGAAGGACTCCTAATTTCAGGGGGAAAAGGCCCTACTAATTGCAAAATAAAAAAAAAATAGACCTCCTAACTTCAAAAAAAAATAAATACTAACTTGTTCTTACCTCGGTCCTCAGGCAGCATCAGGCTTTGCACAGGCCAGCTCATGACTCGTCCAATCACGAGTCTCAGTCTCACCTGAGACAGAGAGGAGGAGTCAAGAGACAGAGAGAAGGATTGGGGGTCGGAGAGTGCTGCACACATTCCACACATGTGCACTGCAGCCCTGGACGAGCCGGCTGCAAGGCAGGACAGGCAGCTGTGGCAAAAACACCTAGTGGGCCAGATAAATGTCCTCAGCTGGTCGCATGGCCCACAGGCCGTAATTTGAGGACCCCTGGACTAGAACGTAAGCTTAGAAGAAAAGAGTGATTTTTCCATACTTGCCCCAGGGCTTCTCTCATCCCTTCTGCAGACTCCTCTTCATTAGCATTTATGCTGAACATTCCAAAAGATCTAAAGCAGTGGTTCTCAACCTTCCTAAGGTTGTGACCCTTTAATACAGTTCCTCATGTTGTGGTGACCCACAACCGTAAAATTATTTTAATTGCTACCTCACAACTGTAATTTTGCTACTGTTATGAATCATAATGTAAATATCTGATATGCAGGATGTATTTAGGCCACCCCTGTGAAAGGGTTGTTCGACCCCCAAAGGGGTGGTGACCCACAGATTGAGAACCTCTGATCTAAAGGTTAGAGGCTAAATTACTTCTGACATCAGTGTATTCTGGTTTTGTGTCAGATTTTCTTTTTCTATTAATGGTTTCAGTATAAAGAGAGAAAAGCCTCAAGTTTAAATTACTGTAGGACCTACATTATTAAATATATATGTATTTATATTAATCAAATCACATTTAAAATTTAAATAACTGCAGCCTGCTAAAAGGCCAGAAATGCATAGACTTGAAATAGGGATTTATCTCAGGACTTTGGGCCAGTTTTCTACATTTTAAACTATGTTAAATTTTAGAACAGACGTATAAAACTTTTTCCATAAGATGATCTGCCAAAATTTATAGTTTTAAGTAATAAATTTATATTGTTCATATAGTGGCACTTTAAATCTCTTCTAATATAATTTGAAAGGAGGAGGAGAAATACAACTGAGTTAAAAGATTATCAATAGCCAATACATTGTCTTTGAGAAGTTTTGTAGTTTAATATTACCCAAACCCATCTGGTAACTTCTCCTGGAATTTCATCACATGTTGGAAGGATAAAGTGAATGTGGATGTAATCTTAGAGCTTATAGAAAGGACTGGGAGAAGCCAGGAATGGTTTCTGATGTGTTAATAGGTTTTACATTCTTGTATACAAGCTTCATATCATTATCATCATAGAATAAATGATATGGTAGTACAAGATTTCCTGAAAGAGGGAAACATCTTTGTTGAATTTCCTACATTTTCATCATTAAAAGGGTTTTGTCTTTTCAAGCATTGTGCTCTAAAAAACCCTGCATGCAACTGTGACTCTATGAAGGCACGCTTGTTTTTGATGTTGTTGTTGTTTTTTCTTTAAATACTCCTGATCACGCTGATTGCTGGTAATTAAAATTATAGCATTCATTTAGTCTGAGTACAAGTTGCTTTTTGATGGGGATGGAATCAGAACAAAATAAAGAGCATGCTAGGTCTTTGAAAACCTAGGATCCTTTCCAGTTTGTACCAAGGCAATCTCCTTTCCAGAATTCCTTCCTCCTTCCTATCCTGGGTAGTTAGGTGTTTTCCCTTTAACTTTCATTGCACTCTGCAACATTTGGTCTGAGACTTCCTTGGCCAAACACAAACAAGCCATCTGATTTGGACAATGTGCTCCGTTAGGACAAAGACGTTAACTGCTCATCCTCATACACTCAGATCGGCGCACCAAATAAAGGAGGAATTAATTTACCAAAAGAACAGCCAACTGGCTTCAAGATGTCTAGATGCTAACCCTGCCTTTGCTCCAGTTTCCACATAGAAAGAAGGCAGGGGAAAGTGGTCTACTTATTTAGTGGCTGATGCTCTTGATAATCATTCTGCAGAATTAGAGCAACAGTCATCCTCAGATTCCCTCCAGCTCTAAATGCCTCTACCTTACCTCTGAGAACTGAGACTTTATTCGCATGTTCTCTTTCCTGTAAACCTACTGTGAGGAGAACATGGAGTAAGCCTTCTTTTCCCCAGGCGTGTGTTTTCCTACGGGCCTTCCTGGACAACTTAGTTCGGACATCATGTTTTTCATTGCCATTGGCTGGCATGCAATTTTTCAAGAGTGACTAGCCTTCTTATTGAATGAAAGCAGATAGCAGTGCAGTATTGCCTATAAAAGCATCTAAAATAAAAAATGGAAATAAACAATGGAATAACTATTTACCTCCGGAGGAAGAGAATATCTTATTAGGGAGAGTAATAACTTTGAATGAATAAGTGTTCTATAGAAATGTAGAATGAGATTCTGGACAACAGAGTCTCCATGTACAAATGGTAAAACCAAAAAAAACCAAAAAACATATCATGAGAGAATTGCTGCTATTTTATTTTCACTTAAAAACTAAAACTAACATATTTCGATTAATAAAAAAATAGCTGAGCACCTTTATTAGTCCAGCATTTGTTTATATTTTGCACTGCTTTGAAATTCCATATTTTTGATCAAACCTAGCAGCAAAATTACTCCAAAAGCACACGACCTATTGTTAAGATCAGACTTGATGTATATTACTCACAAGGACACATTTCCCTCTTCTCTTTTTAATCAGAGGTTGACACGTAATTTTTAAATTTTATAACAATCTATAATTCACCAAATATTTTTTTAAATACATGTATTTTATTATTCTTCATTACATTATTTCCCCCCCAACCCCCCAGTGGTAAGACAGAATTTATTTACAGAAAAGAATACAGAAAACACTAAAGCTCCTGGTAGAGGGAGAGAATTCAAGTGGGGA
>CAUYON010003016.1:0-12051 GCA_963573935.1 Arctocebus calabarensis | reverse complement strand
CTTTAGCCTTCCTCAGGGTGTCCAGAAGCCTCATGCTGTCTCCCTGTGTCCCCAAAGGGAAGTTTCTGGGCAGATCTCGCCTGGCAGAGATGCCTGAAGTCCTCTCTCCCCAGTCTCACTGTGCCCAGCCGCAAGGAAGCTGTTAATCGTCCGCCATCTTGCTCCGCCCTCCAATTTAATTGATCTTTAAAAATTTTTGTGGCACACCAAAGATCCTTTCACAGCACACCCTGGCACACCAGCTGAAAATCACCAAGCTAGAACCCCCATTCCTGACCTCAGGCTCCCCTGAGAGAAGAAAACAGCTCTAGGTGTGGAGGAAGAGCTCAGGAAGAGTAAGCAACAGATGAAACTGCTCTTCAGCTAATCTTAACTGTTCCCTGCTAAACGTTCTGTTTATGTCGCCACATTACAAGAGTAGCTTAACTTAACTGTGTGATCAGCAAACATGAGAATGTTCCAAATGCCATCCGCACCCTCCCTCGGTGAACACCCTGAGATACAAGGGGACCTCAAAAAGGTTGTGGAGAAATGAAATCAAAAGATAAAACATACAAACTTTATTTCTCAACATAAGCTCCATCCAGGTCGAGACACCTTTGTCAGTGATGACCCAGCCATTCAGCCCATTCCTAAAGCCCTGGGGTCCCAGGAGTTTAACCACTCCAACACAGTGTATTTGATGTTATTAACTAAAGCCCTTCAACAGTATGAATTGTGGCTGACAGAAAAGCAAATACCTTCAAGATTTGTATGATAAGAGTTTTGGGGGGGGTCGGTCGGGGGGGAACTGTTTGAGCAGCAGCACCTCCAGATTAAAGAAGGCTCTTTCATGAATTTGTCACCTCACTACCCCAGCAAAGGGACATTTTACCTCACTCAAAAGCAGAGAGTGGAAGCCCTGGGTCACACACTGTGGCGTGAACCCATCTGAATTCTAAGCAGCTGTGGATCTCCCATAAGACCAGCATGAGCTGAAGGTCCCTCATCCCCACCAATCACTTCCTACACCTCAAAGGACCCTGAGGCTGTCTGCATGGGAACATCTTTTATAAAACTTGCCTTAGTTTTCTTGAGGGCAGAACAAATTGTGTAAACTGCAGGCCTGAGATAGCCTGGCCCCAGCCTGAATCTAAGACCCAAAAGCAGTCCAGGGAAGCAGAAAGTGACTCACAACCAATGTGACCCTGGTGTGGGAAAATGTCTGTCACAGATGATGCAAACAAGGGTCACCAAGGAGGCTCTGACCACCAGGGAATCTCCCACCTGGCCCCAGGGGGACTCTTACCTTGCAAACTTACAGTGACATCAGAGAGCGTGAGATGTGGAATTATTTACAGAGATGTTTTTCAAAGGAATCAAGGATCAAAATATCAAGACCTGTGTATTCGTGCTACATAAAAGGGAAACCCATTGGCTCCTTCCTTGCCTTCAAACCTTATCTGAAATAACACAGAAATGGCAGACACATCCCCTCTGGGACGACCCCTTGCCGCATGCAATCCAGGTACTGTGCCCATATAAGAAACAGATTATTTTCCTTCAAACCCAGACCTAGGAAGACAAAATTTCCACCCACTCCTCAGCTTCCCACATACCAGTTTTAGGAAACTACGATTTATAAAGATACATACATAACCTCACAAACACACTGAGTCACATGGGCTGCATGCCAGCATCCCTTCCAAAGGTGTGCTGGGCTGTGGCAGTTGAACTGTGAACTCTAATTCACGTCTCTTGCCGTGACTACACCTGTTTCTCCAGTATCAATTTTGCCAAGACTGGGGGGGGGTCATGATGTTTTATTGCTTACTGCCATTGTGAAAACAGTTGAAGTTAGAATTTAAATTTTAGGTAAGTCTGTAAGAACAATACCAAAAAATCTTTCAAGGGTATCTAGAGCTGTCAGTGGGGGCCTCCTTTAGTTACATCAGCTAGACTGGGGTGCGGATGGTGAAGGACATTTTCTCTCTCACTATATGAGCAGAGAAGGTCCCCCCTGAGAAAATGGGCCAGGAGTATGGCTATCTACAGAGTGGGCTGGCTCACAGCAGGACATCTTCACCGTCCCGCACCCAACCAGATAGCACCCCCTCTCCCTCACACGGGCACCCTGGTTGAGGCAAGGACTGAGTTTGCCAGTGCTCTCAGTGAGAAGCTCCTTCTAGGGGTGTGACAACAGTCCCCCATGCCAGGCAGGAGTCCCCCTGCCCCATGCTGGGCATCAGTCCCTGGCTTCCTCATCCCTGTTGCTCTCAGAAGAAGTCCACTGTAGAGGGTGTGGCTTTCTATTCTTCCATTACATGAGCTTCAAATCCTCCAGATAAAGATCTCATGGTTGACCAAAAGAAAAATCCTCTGAAAGAGGCATCTACCCAGTAATTAAAAGGTGACAGCCCGGACAGCACATCAGCTGAGCACTGCCCTCCAGAAGCTAAGTGGTCAGAACACAGAGGGCTCCGGGAACACAGATGCATCCCCTCTAGTGGGGGGGAGGGGGGGGGGTGGGAAGTGAAGAGGAGGAGGAGGAGGAGGAGGAGGAGGAGGAGGAGGAGGAAGGAGAAAGACAAACCCACACAGCCTCCCCACTACACAGCAGCAAGGAGCTAAGCTTAAAATCTGCTAAGGTACTTTGGGAGGCCCAGACAGGTGGACTGCTTGAACTCAGGAGTTCAAGACCAGCCTGAGCAAGAGTGAGACCCACCCCCATCTCTACTATAAAAAGGATAGAAAAAGTAGTCGGGCATTGTGGCAGCCACCTGTAGTCCTAGCTATTTGGGAGGTTGAGGCAGGAGGCTCACATGAGCTCAAGAGTTTCAGGTTGCTATAAGGTTGCTATTACCATGGCATTCTACCAAGGGTGACAAAATGAGACACTGTCTCTAAACAAATAAATAAATAAATGATAAAATCTGCTAACATATGTATCTAATCACCACAGTAACCCTAGGAAAAAGGTATTACTGCAGCAGAACCTCCATCGCTGAGCACTCCCTACGCTGACCACCTCCTTAAGTGGACCTAATAATCATAGACCAAACATGCACCCCATGTCTGCATCAGCACAGCAGGCCTAGTTCCTTTTGTTTTGTTTCTTGGCCAGGGCTGGGTTTGTACCCACCACCTTTGGCATATGGGGCCAGCGCCTAACTCCTTGAGTCACAGGTGCCGCCCCAAGAATTTGGTTTTATCAAAAGCGACTTGTCTTGTTTTTTCCCTTTTTTTTTGCAGTTTTTGGCCAAGGCTGGGTTTGAACCCCCGACCTCCAACATATGGGGCTGGCGCCCTACTCCTTTGAGCCACAGGCGCCGCCCATCTAGTTCCTTATGTTGACCACCTCTGTGTGCTGAGCAGTTTGTTACAGGCTACTGTGTTTACATTTTAAAGATGAAAAGGCTGAGGTCTAGAGACTGAGTACACATCCAAAGATCACTTGCAAGTAAACAGCAGAGCTGAGGCCCCTGAGACCTGAGGCTGCAGAACCCAACACCCTGTGTTTTTGGTCAGGCGGGAATGTGGGCTGCTGGAGGTTTGGTCTTGTTTCTTTTTTTTTTTTTTTTGTAGAGACAGAGTCTCACTTTATCGCCCTGAGTAGAGTGCCATGGCGTCACACTGCTCACAGCAACCTCCAGCTCTTGGGCTTAAGCGATTCTCTTGCCTCAGCCTCCCTAGTAGCTGGGACTACAGGCGCCCGCCACAGCGCCCGGCTATCTGTTGCCTTTTTAAAAATGTACATTCATTGCTTAATTTCTAATTGAATTGTTAGAATTTTCATTTTGATTTCTAGAAGAATATAAAGCCTCTATTCTGGACAGTATACTATATACATTGAAAATAGAGAGAGAAACAATAAGGTTATGAGAGTGGAGCCCTCAGAAATGGTACTAATGACCTGGCATGTAGAAAAGGGACCTCGACAACTCTCCCACCCTGTTTCTCCCATGTGAGTGTGCAAGAAGAACACAGCCGTCTGCAACCTGGAAAGAGTCCTTTCCAGAACCTGTCCAGGTGGACATGCAGACCTCAGAATTCCAACTCCCTTAAGTGTAGGAAGTAAATTTCTGTTGCTTACATACCACCCAGTCTATGGTACCATGTAGCAGCCAGAATAGATTAAGACACACTCCAAGCTCTAAATCAAATTTGTTAATTTTTTTCATCACATAAAAAATCCCAATATACAGACTAAATAATTGTTAAATCATACAAATTATAAATTATAAATGTGCTACATAAGTAACACATAAAACTACAGAGTTAAAATGAATCATTATTTGCTATATTAACTCCATCCTTCAAAAGGATAAATAGCACATTGTGACAACAATGCACAGAATGTAGGTAGAAAATACCAAAGACAATTTCAGATTTGGCAGAAAAGGAACATGACTAAGCTATGCCCACTTTAGCAATATCTTGGCAAATTTACACCCAAAGCAAAATGGAAAGTGCTACTCTTCATTTTTAAAATCTCAAATGTGCCAGAATAGCAACACTATTGTGAAATTGCTTACCCTGCAAACCCAAAGTGTGACTTTGAAGTTTGGCCTGGACAACTTCTTTTCTAAAGTAAGAGATCTGTTTTTCTTTTCTTCTTGGTTAATAAGAAGCACTTCAGTTAATGAGAAAGCAAAAAAAGTGAGTCTTTTCTTCAAAACATAAAATGGAAATGCTGCAAAAATATAAACAAAGATCTGTTTATTTGTTCAGAGATGAATTAAATATGCCTCTGTAAAACAAACTGGTCAGCCACTAATTTTTGGTTAAAATTGTTATTATGCTAACGAATGTGATCTTTTTTGTGGTTTAAAAAAAATAGTCTCCTGTTTCTGAAAGCGGCTTAACATGGGTTATTATTTAATTTTTCCTATCAAGTTGTAGGAGTTCCTTATATATTCTAGTTATTAATCCTCTGTCAGGTGGGTAGTTTGCAAATATTTTCTCTCCTTCTGGCATTCTGGTGGCTTGTTGATTGTTTCCTTTGCTGTGAAGAAGTTTTTTAGCTTTATAAGAGCCCATTTGTCCACTTTTGCTTTGATTGCCTGGGCTTTGTGGGTCTCACTTAGAAGTCCTCAGACCTATGTTTTGAACCATTTTCCCCAATATTTTCTTTTCATAGTTTCATAGTTTCAGGTCTTATATTTAAGTCTTTAATCCATTTTGATTTGAATTTTGTAGATGACAAGACATAGGGAGCCTTTCATTCTTCTAAATATGGATATCAGTTTTCCCAGCACCATTTATGGAAGAGATTGCCCTTTTGCCATTGTAAGTTCTTGCCACTTTTGTTGAAGATAAGTTCACTATAGATGGGTATATTTATTTCTGAGTTCTGTTTGTTTATTTATGTTCCATTGGTCTTTGTGTCTATTTTTTATGCCTGTACCATGCTGTTTCAGTTACTACAGCTTTGCAGTATAATCTGAAGTCAAATGATCCAATTAAAAAGTGGACAAAGGATCTGAATAGACATTTCTTAAAAGAAGTCATAAAAATGGCCAACAGGTATATGAAAATTCACAATATCAGAAAAATGCAAATCAAAAATAAATAAGATATCATCTCACCCCAGTTAAAATGGCTTTTATCAAAAAGACAGGCTATGATGAATGCTGAGGAGAATGTAGAGAAAGGGGAAACTTTTTATATCATTGCTGGGAATGTAAATTAGTGCAATCACTATAAAGAAGAATAAGGAGGTTCCTCAAAAACATTGAAAATAGAGCTATTATATGACTCACCAATCCCATTGCTGGATATCTGCTAAAAGGAAAAGAATTCATTTTATCGAGGCACACCTGTGGTTCAAAGGAGTAGGGTGCTGGCCCCATATGCCAGAAGTGGTGGGTTCAACCCAGGCCCCAGCCAAAAACTCCAAAAAAAAAAAAAGAATCATTTTATCAAATAGCCACCTACACATGCATATTTATTGCAGCAACATTCACAATCACAAAGATGTGGAATCAACCCATTTATAAATCCATAAATGGATTAATAAAATGTGGTATAGATATACCATGGAGTACTACTCAGTCATAAAAAAGGATGAATTAAGTCCTTCTGCACCAATATGGATGGTACTGTAGACCATTCTCTTAAGTGAAGTACTTAAAGAATAGAAAAACAAATACGACTTGTACTCACCATTAAATTGAAACTAACCAAGGAGCTCATGTGTGCACAGAGGAATGAAAAACTTAGTGGAAATTAAGCAGGAAGGGGGAGGAGGAGAGGAAGGGCCAAAGCTTCAAACAGACATAATGAGTACAATTTGGGTGATGGGCATACAGGTAGCCATGACTCAACAAGTGTAACAAAACAGTCCATGTAACCAGAACATTTTTATCCCCTTAATGCTTTGAAATTTTAAAAAGTTTTTTGGGGGGCAGCCCCTGTGGCTCAAAGGAATAGGGTGTCGTCCCCGTACACCTGAGGTGGTGGGTTCAAACCCAGACCTGGCCAGAAACTGCAACAACAAACTGCAAAGATAGGCAACAACGAATGTTGGTGAAGATTTAGAGAAAGCGAAGCCTCCTTACGTTGTTGGAGGGAATGTACACTAGTGCAACCACCATGGGAAATGGCATGGGAAGTCCTCGCAAAAGTAAAATTAGAATTATCATATGACTAGCGCTCACACTGCTGGGTATATATCCAAAGGATTGGAATGCAGTATATTGAAAAGCTATCTGCCCTTCCATGTCTGCTGCCAAGACATAGAACCAATCTAAGTGTCCCTAAATGGATCAAGGGATAAAGAAATTGTGGTACATATTCACAATGGAATATTATACAGCCACAAGAAAGAATGAAATACTGCTACTTGCAGCAACGTGATGGAACTGGAGAACATACATTACGTTAGGTGAAATAGGCTATACTCAGAAAGACAAATCTCATATTTTCTCATTCATATGTGGGAGCTAAATATTAAAAACAACTGATCCCATAGTGCACAGATGAGAATGTTGGTTATTAGAGGCTGGGAAGGGCAACAGGGAGGAGGGAATAAAATCAGGATGGTCAATGCAAAATATAGATAGAATGAACAATATTTGATAACACAAAAAAGTCACTATTAATACAATCAACAATAAGTTAAAGTATACTTTAAAATACCTGAGAGATGAAACTGAAATTTTCCTAACATAAAGAAACAATAAATGACTGAGATGTTGGATACCTCAATTATCCTGATTTGATTAACCATCATTGTATGCCTGTATCAAATCATCACATGTGTAGGTAGATACAACTATTACATAACCATAAAAATTAAAAAATAAGGTGCTTGCCAGACTTCCACAGGTCTGCCGTCTGCTAGAGACTCTGCTGGTTACTGCCAGGCCTCCTCAGGTCCACTCCTGGCCAGGAAATCCCATGGCGACCACGCGGGCCTCTGCCTGGCACCCGCAGGGGCTCACAGACCCGACCCTGGCCAGTAAATGCCCTGGCAACCTGCACCTCAAGCCTGTAGGGCTTCCGCAGGCTCCGCCTTCTGCGAGGGATCCACCTGTGACTGCCAGGTCCCCGCAGGCTTGCCCCAGGCCAGGGACACTCCCTGTGAACACGCGGGCCTCTGCTTGGTACCCACGGGTCCTCTATAGGCCAGCCTTCTGCCAAGGACTCCTTCGGCGACTGACAGGCCTCTGCAGGTCCACCCCTGGCCAGGAACTTTCCAGGCGACCACCTGGCCCTGCACCCCACACTTGCCAGGCTTCTGTAGGTCTGCTTTCTGTCAGGGACTCTGCCCACAACCTCCAGGCCCCCATTCAGGAGCACTCCTGGTGACTGCGTGGGCCTCCACCTGGCACCCACGGGGCCTCTGCAGGCTAGCCTTCTGCCAGGGACTCCGCTGGTGACTGCCAGGCCTCTGCAGGCCCACCCTCAGCCAAAAACTGCCTGGACAACCAAGCGGCTTTACGTCCAGCACTTGAAGGACCTCTGTAGTCCTGCCCTCTATCAGGGACTCCGCCAGTGAATGCCGGGTCCCTGCACGCCTGTCCATGGCCAAGGATTCTGCTGGTGACCACGGGGCCCTGGGTCTGGCATCTGCAGGACCTCAGCAGGTCCGCCCCCAACAATGAAATCCCCTGGCAACCACGCAGACCTGTGCTCCATGCTTGCCTGGCCGTGTACTCCCACCTTCTTCCAGGAAGCCCACTGGTGACTGCTAAGCCCCCACAAGCCTACTCCTGTGGAGGAACTCCCCCAGCAACTGCGCGCTCCCACACGAGCCCGCTGGGCTTCCTCAAGCCGACCCTCTGCCAGGGACTCCACCGGTGACTTCCAGGCCTCTGCAGGCCCACCTTCGGCCAGGAACTCCCCTGGTGAACAAGCAACCCCCGTGTCTGGCACTCCCAGAACCGTGTGCACCATCCCCCACCTTGCTCCTGGATCCAGGAGTGCCACACTCTGGAGCTGCTCCCGTAGCCAGAACTCCCTGGCTGGGGCAGTCCCAGAAAAGCTACACAGGGTCACTCACTACAAAGTTCTAGCAATAATAGATTGGTCCCGCCAGGGTCTAATCTTCGAGAGACACCTTCCCAACTCTGAGGACGGTGAGACATAACGGTGAAAAACAATCATGGAGTGGAAATCTCTGGCAATATGAATAATCAGAGCAGACCAACTCCTCCAAGGAATGACAAGGTAGACACAGCAAAAGATCCCTTGCATAGGCAAATGGCTAAGATGTCTGAAATCAAATTCAGAATCTGGATTGCAAATAAGATCAGTGGAATGGAGGAAAAGATGGAATTAGAATTTTAAGCAGTAATCCAAAAGATGACCCAAAAGATGTCTCAAGAATTCTACAAATTTAAAGACAAAATGACCAAAGATTTTGACACATTCAGACAAGAAGTTGCACCTCTTAAAGATCTGAGAAATGCAGTAGAATCCCTTTGTTAACAGAATGGAGCAAGCAGAAGAAAGGATTTCTGACATGGAAGGCAAGGCTTTAGCATGCTCTCAAACCTCCAAAGAGGAACAGAAATGGAAAAACAAAATCACAAAAACAGATCACTCTCTCAGAGAGCTCTGGAATAATTTGAAGAAAACCAATATTCGCCTCATAGGGATCCCCCAAAGCGACAAAGCGGATTCACAAGACACAGAGTCTCTTATTCATGAGATTATGAAAGAGAACTTTCCAGACATGCCACAAGATACTGAAATTCAGATAGTGGACAGTTTCAGAACCCCAACATGACTCAACCCAAATAAGACATCCCCCAGGCACATCATAATTAAGTTCACTAAAGTAAATATGAAGGAGAAAATTTTGAAAGCAACCAGATGCAAGCAATCAATAACCAACATGGCGAAGAATATTAGAATAACTGCAGATCTCTGTGATCAAACCTTTCAAGCTAGAAGAGAATGGTCATTGACTTTCAATCTCCTAAAACAAAAGAACTTTCAACTAAGGATCCTGTATCCAGCTAAATTGAGTTTCATTTATGAAGGAGAAATTAAATACTTTAATGACATTCACATGCTGAAGAAATTTGCTGCAAGTAGAACAGTTCTCCAGGATATTCTCAGACCTATCCTCCATAATGACGAGCATAATCCTACATCACAAAAGCAAACTCACCCAGAAAATTTTTGTCAAATTTCATCTTCCACAGTGATGAAAGGATTAAAAATGTCCACTAGATTTTCTAAAGATTTATCAATATTTTCAATTAATGTGAATGATTTAAATTGTCCTCTAAAGAGGCATAGGTTGACTGGATACAAAAACTCAGGCCAGATATTTGCTGCATACAAGAATCTCATCATACCTTAAAAGATAAATTTAGACTCAAGGTGAAGGGATGGTCATCTATATTCCAGGAAAATGGAAAGGAAAAAAGCAGGTGTTGCAATCTTATTTGCAGATACAATAGGCTTTAAACCAACCAAAGTAAGGAAGGATAAAGATGAACATTTCATATTTGTTAAAGGTAATACTCAATATGATAAGATTTCAATTTTTAATATTTATGCACTCAACCAGAATGCATCTCAATTTATAAGAAAAACTCTAATAGACATAAGTAACTTGATTTCCTCCAGCTCCATAGTAGTTGGAGATTTTAATACTCCTTTAGCAGTGTTGGATAGATCCTCCAAAAAAAAGCAGGGTAAAGAAATTTTAGATTTAAACTTAACCATTCAACAACTAGATTTAACAGACATCCACAGGACATTTCATTCTAATAAAATTGAATATACATTCTTCTCATCAGTCCATGGAACATACTCCAAAACTGATCACATCTTAGGTCATAAATCTAATCTCAGCAAATTTAAAGGAATAGAAATTATTCCTTGCATCTTCTCAGACCACCATGGAATAAAAGTTCAACTCAAAGATAACAGGAATCTGCATAATCATACAAAAACATGGAAGCTAAATAACCTTATGCTGAGGATAGATGGGTCATAGATGAGATTGAGAAGGAAATTATCAAATTTTTGGAACAAAATGACAATGAAGACACAAATTATCAGAACCTCTGGGATATTGCAAAGGCAGTCCTAAGAGGGAAATTTATAGCACTGCAAGCCTTCCTCAAGAAAACAGAAAGGGAGGAATTTAGCAACTTAATGGGACATCTCAAGCAACTGGAGAAGGAAGAACATTCCAACCCAAAACCCAGAAGAAGAAAAGAAATAACCAAAATTGGAGCAGAATTAAATGAAATTGAAAACAAATGAAATATATAACAGATCAATAAATCAAAAGGTTGTTTTTTTGAAAAGGTCAATAAAACAGATAAACCTTGGGCTAAATTAACCAGGAAAAAAAGAGTAAAATCTCTAATTTCTTCAATCAGAAATGGTAAAGACGAAATAACAACAGACCCCCTCAGAAATTCAAAAAATCCTTAATGAATACTACAACAAACTTTACTCTCAGAAATACGAAAATCTGCAGGAATTTGACCAATACTTGGAAGCATGCCACCTACCAAGACTTAGCCAGAACCAAGTGGAAATGTTGAACAGGCCTATATCAAGTTCTGAAATAGCATCAACAATACAAAATCTCCCTAAAAAGAAAAGCCCGGTACCAGATAGCTTCACACCATAATTCTACCAAACCTTTAAAGAAGAACTAGTACCTATATTACTAAACCTCTTCTAAAATATAGAAAAAGAAGGAATACTACCCAATACATTCTATGAAGCAAATATCACCTTGATCCCTAAACCAGGGAAAGACCCAACAAGAAAAGAAAATTATAGATCAATATCACTAATGAATATTGATGCAAAAATATTCAACAAGATCCTAGCAAACAGAATCCAGCAACACATCAAACAAACTATACACCATGACCAAGTGGGCTTTATCCCAGGATCTCAAGGCTGGTTCAATATACGTAAATCTATAAATGTAATTCAGCACATAAACAAATTAAAAAATAAAGACCATATGATTCTCTCAATTGATGCAGAAAAAGCTTTTGACAACATCCAGCATCCCTTCATGATTAGAACACTTTAAAAAATTGGTATAGAAGGGACATTTCTTAAACTAATAAAGGCCATCTACAACAAACCCACAGCCAATATTTTATTGAATGGAGTTAAACTGAAGGCATTTCCACTTAGATCAGGAACCAGGCAAGGATGCCCATTTTCTCCTCTGTTCTTCAATGTTGTAATGGAAGTTTTAGCCATTGCAATTTAGGGAAGAAAAGGTGATCAAGGGTATCTACATAGGAACAGAAGAGAACAAACTTTCACTCTTCACAGATGATATGATTGTATATCTGCAAAACACAAGGGATTCTACTACAAAACTTTTAGAAGTGATCAAGGAATATAGCAGTGTCTCAGGCTACAAAATCAACACTCATAAATCTGTAGCCTTTATATACACCAACAATAAGCAAGCCGAAAAAACAGCCAAGGACTCTATTCCTTTCACAGTAGTGCCAAAGAAGATGAAATATTTGGGAGTTTACCTAACAAAGGATGTGAAAGATCTTTATAAAGAGAACTATGAAACTTTAAGAAAAGAAATAGCTGAAAATGTTAACAAATGGAAAA
>CAUYON010003011.1:0-65407 GCA_963573935.1 Arctocebus calabarensis | reverse complement strand
TGTCTTTATATAGTGATCAAGAAAATGCCATGAAGGCTATCTGTAACAGTACGATCAAAACATTTCTGAATGTATATGAATTGTGCCCTATGATTGCACCAATGTACAGAATTATGATTCAATAAAATTATAAAAAAATATATATATATAAGTTGTTAAGTGTATCTTAGGTAAGAAAGTTGTTGATGTTATACTATTTCAACACACTATATATGTAATTTAACACTCAAAATATTTCTCTGAGGTGGATACTATTTTCTTCATTTTACTGATGAGACAACAGAGCACAGGGAGGTTAAACGGACATGTCCAAAGTCACAAAGTGGGGCTGAGTCCACCTGGACAGCCCAGCTCCTGACCCTCGGTCCCAAGTTGAGTCATGATATGAGATGCAGGAAGGAGTGAGCCACCTGAAGAGCTGGGAAAAGGGAACGTGGAGGACCAAGGTCTTGCCCAACTCTACTGTACTGGGGGCAAGTGGTAAATATGACCAGTGGGACAGACATGGGACTGACACGTCATACCTGACACCTGTCAGGACCTGTTCTAAACCAAAGTTTCCTGTTCACTGTTCATGACTCACGATGATCTTTTTGGTGGCTGGAAACAGTGACTCATAGTCCAGAACTGCTTAACTGGAACTCCAAAGAAGTAATCTTAATATATTGGGGTAATCTAGTTTGCTAAGCTACATCTGCTCTTAGCCAGGGAAGTGACTAGGGTGGAAATTAGTTCAATTCTGCTTTAGATTTCTTTGTCTTGTGAATCCACATCCTGAGGCAAAAGGAGGAGGTGAAATTCTGAATGTACATCAATGACTGAAATGTACCAATTCTATACCCACCTCACACTTACCAGTCTAATAGAGTCTCTAAATACCAGAACGTGCAGAATAGTCATTTCATTTTGTTTATCCTGATAAAATAGATTTTGACCAGAATGTCATCTTTATTTTGCAATCTTTTCTTGATTTTATATTTTCCCTTTGTCTCACCTCCCGGAAGGACTTTCCTGTGCTTAGTCATCTAGTTCTAGTATCCATTTCATGTACTCTAGTCCTAAAAGGGAAAGATACTTCAAATTTTCACCGTGCAGCTCTCACGGAAATTAAATGAGTGGATATTAATGGCTGAGGAATGAGATCTTCAGTCTGCTAATTTTTTGATAAAATATTCAAATAAAAAACATTTGTTACGTCTGTTAACGTATACTAGAGAAGACAAGATAAAAGGAAAAGCCACAAAGAAGGCAGAGTTGTCGCCAACTTCAAGTGTACACGATGACGGGAGAGCTCTTTGTTCCATCTTTTTGGAGTAGCAGGTCTGTGTGGTATCTGTCCTTAGCTACGTCATAGCACATTGAGGTCAGTAGGGCATTGCATTTGTGACTTCATGCGCCAGAACAGATAATGCCACTGAACAGACATTTGGGCATATGTGCATTTGGGGTAGAGGCTAGAGCAGCTGTATTTTTAAATAATTTCTTATAAAAAGCCACTGGAGCATTATTTTTCGAAAGAGTCTTCATGTGTAGATCAGGAGATATAACAATGCTAGCTTTTTTTTTTTTTTTTTTTTGTAAAGACAGAGTCTCACTTTATCACCCTCAGTAGAGTGCCGTGGTGTCACACAGATCACAGCAACCTCCAACTCCTGGGTTAGGCGATTATCTTGCCCCAGCCTCCCAAGTAGCTGGGATTACAGGCGACCGCCACAACACCTGGCTATTTTTCGGTTTTACAGCTCAGCTGGGGCCAGGTTTGAACCCGCCATCTTCGGTATATAGGGCTGGCGCCCTACTCGATGAGCCACAGGTGCCGCCCAACAATGCTAGCTTTTGACAGAACTGATACCTTACTTATTTTCTCCTTAAACTGAAACAAGTTTTCAGTTTTATTTAACATAATGCAGCTTAATCCAATGTATTAGTTCAATATTTGCCATGTGGCAAGCATTTTGCTGGGGACTAATACAAAGTTGGATGAAAACTATGATCTTTCCTTGATCATAATGTGAACACGGTGGGGAAGGGAAGTTGACAAGTGAACACGAATACGACAAATGAATATTATAATAGGGAAATGGATGAAAAACACAAACCAAATAATTCTTTCCATTGCTGGGACAAGTTTCATATTGGGCTTTATAGGTAATGACTAAAATGATATTTTTCATTGTTCCCTTGCAAACCTGTTCAGTAAAACCATTTCAGAAATGAAATTCTCATACACTCAGTTGTTGTGCTAGAAATCTACGTGTCATCCTTGATTTTCTCTCCCCTACCTCCCACAACCAACACGCCATCAAGTCCTGGCAGCCTTCTCTGCAAACTATGTCCTGAACCCATTTCTATCTCTCTCTGCAGTTACCCTCTAGTTCAAGCCACTGTCATTTCTCAACTGAATTATTGCAAAAGGAGTCTGGTTACACTTCCAGTTTCCAATCTTGCTTATGGAAAGTCCATTTTCCACATAGTAGCTAAGCACTCTTTATTTTATTATTTATTTATTTAGACAGAGTCTCACTTTGTTGCCCCAGGCTGTAGTGTCATAGCTCATAGCAACCTCAAATTCTTGGGCTCAAGTGATACTTTCGCCAGGCTCCCCAGTATCTGGGACTAGAGGTGCCCACCACTGCACTTGGCTAGTATTTCTATTTTTAGTAGAAACAGAGCCTCACTCTTGTTCAGGCTGGTTTTGAACTCCTAAGCTCAAGCGATCCTGTTTCAGCCTCCCTGAGTGCTAGGATTACAGGCATGAGCCACCTCACTTGGCCAAAAAGTCATTATCTTTGAAGAAACTGGAAGGACAGCATCAGTTATCCAAGCAAGAGCTCTTCAGTTGGAGGTAAGAGCATACACATGTATAAAAACCCATGGTGGGGAAAAGCATGGAACTCCTAGAGTTTGGCCTATAACAGTAGGTTTAAAAAGCACATGGAGGCTTGGTGCCTGTAGCTCAAGCTGCTAGGGAACCAGCCACATACACCGGAGCTGGCGGATTGGAATCCAGCCTGGGCCCGCCAAACAACAATGACAATTATAACCAAAAAACAGCTGGGCATTGTAGGGGCACCTGTAGTTCTAGCTACTTGGGAGGCTGAGGCAAGAGAATCACTTCAGCCCAAGAGTTGGAGGTTGCTGTGAGCTGTGATGCCACAGGACTCTACCCAGGGTGTGTCTGAAAAACAAAACCCAAAACAAACAAACCAAATAAAAGCACATGGTGATTTACTGAATATTGTTAAGTCATTTAGATAATTAAGGTGAAATTCACATATTTTCTTGGAATAGTTTCACAGTAGGGTGGGGGATTAAAACTTCTGTCTCACATGAGCCTTGTATTCTGTGTTTAATGAGTAAAATTGTTCAACCTTTCACTTCATTCTGCCTGGGAGAGAAACAAGTAAATTCCTTTTTTATTTACATTTACCTAAATCCACATTCCACTCTTAACTGAGATTAGCAAGTAGATTTCTAATTAGTTTTCCAAAATGGATTCATGGGCTTATTTCTTACACAAGTGGAGAAAATATGGGCACAAAATGTAGAATGTATTAAATTTTTTGGAAATCTAATTTAGAAAATCAAGCTTTGTGTGCCATTAACATAACATCTTTCCACACTAACCTCGTGGTCACAAAAAACCAAATTAACAAAATTACATAGAATGCTCACCATCGTTTCTCAGTATTAGTGGTGTGGGTGGTCCCAGGACCTTGTGGTTTGTTACAGTGTTGGTAACCACACAGGTATAATTCCCAACATCTGATTTTTCTACTTTGGCAATGTACAGGTTCCCAGTCTCTTGAGAAACGAAGCGGCGATTATCCTGATAGGAAGGGTATTCATTGAAGATCCATGCATAGCTCAGCTCTGAAAGTAAAAAGAATCTCCATTATGAATATGTCTTTTAGTCCTATACCTCTACAGTATTCATGAAAGAAAGGGTTGAGCTACAAATTCATACTGTTGTTTAATGATTCTTTTTCAGTTCTCGAAATATAAATAGGACATAATCACAGTCCCCGTAATGCGTTTTCCTGGTCTTCCCACTTGTTAATCAGTAAGGTTTTATTTCTAGAGAGCAAGAAGATACACTGATAGTTGATTAAAAGAGGCTGAACCCTTTTAAGTCAAGGGGATTTGTATTTATAGTTTGCTAAGCATGGCCAAGCACCATTCAACACATACTAAGAAAATGCCCAAATTACAGATCCAAGGAGTCTATAATCTTGATATAGTAATGCCAAAAGGTACCCTGGAAACTATTTAGATCACGCCTTTCATTTTATATATAATAATCAATACAGTGTATCATAATACCATGTATTTGCACAGTTCTTTGTTGTTTCCAAGTACATTTGATAGTTTTCCTTTAACTGAGAAACTCTGACACAGAAGAATAACTAACCCAAACTCTTAGCCTCTGTTAAACAAAGAATAATTCCTGAGTTCCAATGCAGTCTTCTCCTAATGTCTCCTAGTGTCAACTCGAATCCTCACTCTCTTCTCCTTTGTAAGGCTGAAATTTTTGCCATCATTTTAGTGAGATGGTGGTTTAATGCCACAGTGAACAGTCATTCAATAGACATTGACTGACTAGTGGATTGATTCCATAAATGTACATCTGCATTTTTAAAATTAGGTGAAAATTATTATATTGGTAAGGGAATGAATATGAAACAGTGATCAAACAGCAGCATTTCAAAAATACACACTCATCCCAGAATGGCACTGGGATGAATGGAATAGGCAGCTATACCTGAAAATGTTCCTTCCAAAAAGTTCTAATTTTTCATAAAAAATTAGGTAAATGTTTTGTGAATGAACACATGAGCCCAGGCTTTCAATTCAGAGAAAAATCCTAAATGACAGTGACTTTACATGATTTGTTGCATTGAACTACTGCGCTCTACGGAAATCGAACTTCTTCAGCTTCAGGCATTCCATAATTCCTCTCTTTAAAGTGTGGTCTCTAGATTTGTCCAAAGCTGGGGAAATGATGATATGTTAGCACCAACTAGCCAACATGTCCTATCTTATCTTCAAAAATTACTTTATTGTTAAGAGCGCGAGAGAGCTGCAAAGGGAGCCCCCGGTTTCAAAACTTGTTGGTTGAGTTATTTTGTGTCACTTTTAATATGATCCTGGGCTAACGTCTAAATGCATAAAGTGTCCTTGGGAAATGGCAGGCAGGTCACTTTAGCTTTGTATAGAGAATACTAATTACTATAAAAGGCGTCTTGTTGTTTCATCTTTCAACACGTCCCAATTGTACTTGACCTCAGCAACTGAACGTACAACAGGAAACACATTCTGCCTTAATAATCCGCTGTGCACCTACAAAGAAGGGGTCATGTAGATTGCTTTCCCTTTATCACTGGATTATAACATTTCCACATGCATTATTTTAGAGAGATATAATTATGTTTAGATGAGAATGGCTCATCATTTTATTTACAAATGTGCATGTAATTATAAGTAACCCCATGCTGATGTCAAGAGGATACTCAGTGTAAATAAGCAACTGCTTCCCAGCAAGCCAGTTATTTCCTCAAGAAACAAAAAACCTGGAGAAGGAAAAGCCCATGTAATAGGTTGTGAAGAAGTACAATCCTGTATAGCAGGCTCCCAATAAAAACAGGAGACTTTAACAATCAGCACCGCAGATAACGTACCCCTTCCTTACTCAACTTGGTAAGCGAGTTTCAGGCAAACCTAGCAATCTCTCAGCACCTCAATTTTCTCCTACGTACAGTGAGAAGAACACTGCCTATCCCCTAATTAGTTATAAGAGAGTTTTAAGTATAAATTAGCATCTCCAAAGTCACAAGGTAGATGTTAGAAAGTAATTTACAGCACGATATTAATCAACCCACATTTCTCCAAGGAGAGTTGTAATAAAATACAGGGAACTCTAGTTTTTCCCCTGAATAACTTTTCAGGACTGTTGCTAGTGATGTGGTTGTAAGGCTTTGAGGAGGGTCATGTAGCAAGGAGAAAGGGGGTATTAGGGAAAAAGGCATCTGCTTTGTTATTTTTCTAATGGATGGGGGAAAAAATAGAATACAAGAAAACTAAAGTCCACACCTGTGTTATGTAAAGGAGGCCATTTAAACTCTCTCACTTTCAACTTTTTAATTCACAAAAAAAGAATAAAAAATGAGGATGATTTTAAATAGGATCCGGGTATGAGGTGAGCATCTGTTTGTGGGAAAGCACTCTGAATTCTCTAAATGGCTGCATAGATGTTAGTTATTATGGGTGTTGCACTTCACCAGGTTAATCTTTTATGAAAGTGAACATTAAAAAAATTCAATTAACAAAGTTAAGTTACTTCCTTTGGTTTCACTGCTCTTGTGACTTATATAGCTTAGTTCTTTTGTGGGAGATGCAAGCAACCCTTAGTGCATCCTGCAGCAATTCCTGAACTGTGGTCCTTGGTTATTAATTCCCTGTTTTAGAGCTTCATGACCCCCAAATTCAAATGGGTTACATGATCAAATGATTTTGAGAAGCACTGGATTAAACAGTTAAAGAGATTTTTAAATTTTCTTTCTTTTAAGACTGGCAAGAGATTTTATCATGCCAATGTCCTTGAAATTCCTGGGAGAGAGTTAAAGCATCCAAATTTACTTGATCTGGAATTATCAGCACCATCACCTACACCCTGCCCACATATGCACAACTTTTTTGAAACATCTATTAATAGTTCACCAAACCTAGTTTGGGAAAACCTGATGCTATTACTTCAATTCAAGAAAAAACAATAAGTATAAAATAATGATCATGAACTCTATTATTTTGGTTTGGGGGGGAAATCATTAAGTACCATTAAATAGAATAACAGAAACCAGCAAAAAGTTGAATTCAAGTTGTAGTAAGTTTCTGAAGTTGTAACAATTTAACGCTATAACCATTTTCCATCCAGCAAAAAGGGGCACAAACCACAGTTGCCAAAAACATCCTCAAAAGAACATGTTAAGGATCCTAACGAACATCTGTTCTAACATGTGACTTTCGTAAATACTGTAGTGTTCTGAAGTTCAAAGGTCAGGGGGAAAGTTCTAGCAGGTGTACGCTGAGCTAAAGGCTGAGCTCCCAAGACCAGGGGGTGATCTCTAGCGGAGATATTAACTTCTTCACAGCAAACATCACCACCTGTAATATCATCTTTTTATTTATGTGTGCAGGGCCATCAGGAAGGAGCAGGAGGGATTTAATGTACTAATAATGCAGATATCAGAGCAGGCAAAAAGCATAAGAAAAGTACCCAACAGGTCACTTGTCATATTTCCTCATTTTAAAGATTTGAAGATTCTGAGGTCTTGAAAGGGTAAGTTTGGAGCATCAGAAAGTGGCCGAGCAGACTGACTACAACCTCACCCTTCAGTCTAAGCTCCCATTCCAATGCTCTGCCTAGAAAACAGTAAGAGCTCTTGACATTCGAAAAGTAAAGAGCTAGTATTGTTATATCACTAAACAGACAATTCAGATTTCCCCTAAGAACTAAAATCTATTTTTATCAGCGCAAAACATTAATCCAGTGGGCTACATGAAATGCTATCATCATTCTAAAAAATAAAGCCAAGTAAATAAAGCAAAATAAATTCTCATGTGCTGCAGCTAGCAAAAAGTACCCTACTCAGTTTGATTTCCTTAGGGACTTCCATGCAATATTTATACTTACTCAAACTTGACAGATTTCTTTTGATAAGTTTTCACACACTTAATTGCTCTGGAAGTGACAGACAGTTTCTGTCCCATTGGCAATTTGTAACAACTGAATAAACAGATACTTGGAATGCAATATATTAAATAGATTGTGAAACTTGTGATGCTCAACTGGAAAACACTGAGACTCATTATAACGTAATATTCATTAAGGTAGAAAGATCTAGAGATGGTTTTCTGATTTGCAGCATCCAACTCTGTTCGAAATTAACTTTAATTGGTGCCTTCTTCCATATCTTTGGGTCAACTGTAAAGGATGTTCAGCTATTTTCTTATTTTTTGAAGAACACAAAAAATAAAGCAATTTTATCAGGCAATTGATAAATCAGGCAATTTTAAGATCTAGGTATTCATTGAATAAAGTCCTTCAACAACAAATCTCAGTACTTTGGATGGATGCTCTTAACTTGTTCTTGCACCAATTTCTTTCTAGAGCTGTGTCATGCTTTATTATGTTCTGGGTCATATCCCAAGGGCAGCAAAGATATCAGTTTTCAAAGATGCCTTTTTAATCCTCAAAATTTTAAATCCACCCCTTCAATGTTACAGACCGTGATCATGATCACTCATTTGGTAAATGGCAGGGATGAAATAGGCAACCTCCGTATTCAGAAGAGCTGGTTCTGTTAGAAAGATAAGTATTTCTCTAAGATTTTGTCGAGGAGCCAGAAGAGGTCAATTTTCCTCATCTGCAATTTGAGGGAGTAGGATTAGATGATCTAAGTCTCTTCCAGCAGGAACATTTTATAAATTCTACATACATGTCATCAAATACAACATCCTCATTTGACAAATAAAGGAACATGCAAAGAAATGCAGTAACTTGCTAGGAAATCACAAGGTTAGTTTTTGGCAAGGTCAAAAAACAGAACACAAGACCAGCCTGAGCCAGAGCGAGACCCCATCTCTAAAAATAGCGGGGCGTTGTGGCGGGCTACAACTACTTGGGAGGCTGAGGCAAGAGAATCGCTTAAGCCCAAAAGTTTGAAGTTGCCATGAGCTATAAGGCCGTGGTAGTACTCTACAGAGGGCGCCAAAGTGAGACTGTCTCAAAACAAACAACAAACAAAAAAACAGAACACACACACTACAGTTACCGATTTAAGTGGTGGTGTGTTTTGTAAAAAGAAGAAACTAATAGTCAGGAGATTTAGATGGTAGTCTTTGCTGCAAATGAAAGAGCTACAACGAATATGTTCGTTAGTTCATTGGAACTAATGATAATAGTTGGTCAAATATTTACCAAGCATCTACTGTTTGCAAAAGTACTGAACTTGGTATTGGGATGGAGGGCTGTGATGGTAAATGCTGCAGAACAGTTCGCTAAACAGTTTTGGAATCACTTGGCCCTTTGCTGGGGAAAGGGAAAGATGGCATAACTCTGGACAAAAAATCTCTGGAATTGGTGTCAAGACATGTAGATTGAGTGTGGGCTTCAGTGCACTTATCAGTCGGAAAGCAATTTCTACTCAGTTTTCTTATCTGAAATGTAGGATAATTAAAAGAATATCTGCCCTGTTGAAACCAATAGTTGCCCTGATCACCAAACATATTAACATAAACTTTTAAAGATTCTTTTAGCACTTTTTTTTCTTCCTAATTAAAAAAAAAAAACTTCTTGCAAATGGATTGATAAGTCATTATGATTGATAAATGTTATACATTATGGGCAACCTAAAAAGGCTAGATCAGTTGCAGGAACCTCAAGAATTAACTAGCACTAGTGATTACGTACAACACATAGGGAGCAGGAGAGAGTGTGAGTGTCTTGTATGGAAGATTTGTGAGCTGTCTCGAGAAGACTTTGGCTTCTGAGAGAGGAAACCTCTGGGTGCCACTAATTATACCAAATAAGGAATGTAAAGTCATATGTGAGCATCATCCAGTGAACAATGCTTTGGGAAACAGGAGTAAAAGGGAAGAGTCTGAGAGGAGCTGAAATCTGCAGGGGTGGAGATAGGAGAGATATTGTATCTCTATTAAAAGAACATGAATGAATACTGAACATCTATAATGATGGCAATTATCTTTTGCAGCTAAGGTCATTGAATCATGCCTGTGGATGTTAGGACTCCTGTTATGAATCTCTGTGGCCCAGGGAACTTGGTTTAGGCAGGTCTCCAGCTCCACACAGGCCCAACCGCGGTCCAGATTCTTTTCATTATGTATTAGTGCTGAGGAGAGGAGGGCTGACGTGTATCTGTCACTGGGACCGGCAGTTACACTTCTACCCTCCTGGCTGACATTTACAGTGGACTCTGCCAGGCACAGGCTCAGAATCCTTCTCACTGCAGTGCTTCAGGAAATCCTCTCCAATCAATTTGTGTTGCCACATAAAGTCAAACCTTTCAACCATCTTCACAATACTGATTTTGGAGAAGTGAAGTAGTGACCATAGGAGGTAAGAATTGGATAAAGCCTAGCACTAAATCTCACCCAAACTTGCCTCAAGCATTTCTAAAAATAAGCCCTCTGACTAAGGGGCTACCCACTTTGCTCAATGATATTTTTAGTACATGCTATTTACTCATTCACGTGTGACCACAGAGGTGTGAAAGTTAAGGCAAAAGGGGCATTTTTAGTCACTCATGCTGCTGTTGAATATTGCTGTAGAGTGTGGCTCACAATTTCTCCCCAACTTTTGCATGTTACTTCCTATTTTCTTGCCTCTCTTTTACTGGGGTAAATTTGGGCATTTTTCTGGGGTAAGGAATTTAACTCAAAAGCAATGTAAAACATTGTTCTAACAACAAGCCAAAGGTAAGCATACAACGGAATAGTATATAAAACTCATATGAAGTATAGAGGTAAATGGAAAGACTTTCACTAAATTTTGTACTTATAGGATAGGCTCCCCATTCCCAGGAGGAGATTCTGGCTCTCCTTTGCTCTCCAAACTGTTATCAGTGGTGAAGTTTGAGAAATGTTACCTACATCTGTAGTCAGTCAACTTTGCAATCTCTAAGAGAAGTCATATGTATATATTTTTTAACAGAAAAGCATCCTTTTTTTTAGCAAGTGCAGACTCTTGACTAGAGGCTGTAAAGTGACAGCTCATAGAACAGACTTAGCTTGACAAGCGTATGTGTCTTTTATAGTTTCCCCATGTTTTAAAAACAGTGACAATCCAAAGGAAATGAAATCAGAGTGTCAAATAGATAGCTGCACTCCCACGCTCACTGCAGCAGAATCACAATAGCCAAGATATGGAGTCCAACTAAGTGTCTGTCACGGGATGAATGGATAAAGAAAATGCAGCATATATACACAATGGAATAGTATTTGGCTATAAAAAAGAATGAAATTCTGTCATTTGCAGCAACACAGCTGAATGTGGAGGACACTGTGCTAAGTGAAATAAGCCAGGCACAGAAAGACAAATACCAAAAGATCTCACTTATCTGCGGCATCAAAACAATTTGAACTTATAGAAACAGATAGTACAACGGTGGTTACCAGGTGCTGGGGAGCAGGGAGGTTGGAGAAAGTTGGTGAATATAAAATTTCAGTTACATAGGACACATAAGTTCGAGAGATCTATTCATTAATATGGCTATAATTGTTAATAACAATGTGTTATATTCTTGAAATTTGCAGAGAGTAGATTTTAAATGTTCTCATCATAAAAGAAAAGTATCCATGCCAACATCTGTAGTTTTGGGATTTTGTGATATGGGCTACTCTTACTGGAGTTAGATGGTATCTCAAAGTGGTTTTGATTTGCATTTCTCTGATAGTTAAAGATGATGAGCATTTTTTTTATGTTCCTGTAGACCATGCACTTGTCTTCTTCAGAGAAGCTTCTGTTCAAGATGTTGGCATGGATGTGGAGAAAAGAGAACACTTCTGCACTGCTGGTGGGAATGCGGTTAATATATTCCTTTCAGAAAGAAGTTTGGAGAACACTCAGGGATCTAAAAATAGACCTGCCTTTTGATCCTATAATTCCTCTCCTAAGAGTATATCCAAAAGAACAAAAATCACCTTGCAACAAAGATATTTGCACCAGATTATTCATTGCAGCTCAATTCATGATAGCCAAGTCATGGAAGAAGCCCAAGTGCCTATCAACCCATGAATGGATTAATAAATTGTGGTGTGTGTATACCAAGGAATACTATGCAGCCTTAAAAAACGATGGAGACTTTACCTCTTTTATGTTTACACAGATTGAGCTGGAACATAGTCTCTTAAGTAAAGTATCTCAAGAATGGAAGAAAAAAGTATCCAATGTACTCAGTGCTTTTATGAAACCAATTTATATTTACACACACTTTCTTATGTAAGATAGATCACAACTATAGGCCAGGATGAAGGAGAGAAATGGAGTGGGAAGGCAGGAGTTGGGAGAGGTTTGATACAGGGAGGGTAAATGGTGGGACCACACCTGTGGAGCATATTTGCAACGGTACAAGCCAAATCTATCAAGTATAGAACATAAATGTCTTAACACAATAATCAAGTAAATGAGGCAAAAGCTATATTAATTAGTTTGATGTAAGCACTCCAAACTGTATAAAATAACAACACATTGTACCCCACATATGCATAAATATATTCATGATCTATGTGTATATGACTTAATAAAAGGAAAAAACAATAAAAGTATGTGAGGTAATGGATATGTTCATTCGCTTGATGTAGCCATTCTTCAATGTATACATATTTTCAAACCTCATGTCGTATACCATTTTGCCAATTAAAGAATAAATAACAAAAAAGCCTGAAAAGCAAATAAACATCTTGGTATGGGGCTTTTCTTGAAACTTAAACACAATTCTCAAGTATTGGTCCTCAAGAGCAATCTGGGTGGTGCCGCACAATATCATCTATAGCAAGCGGTTCAGAATCACAGGAAGGGCTTGATAGAACACAGAAGCCTGGATTCCAATTAAAGATTCTTGTTCAAGAGGTTAAGTGGGGGAAGAGACAAGTATCTGAAACTTCTAACAAGTGATACTGATGTTGGCGGTTTGAAGATTCCTGCAGAAACATTGCTTTATATATATATATATATATATATTGTGTACATTATTGCTTTAAAAGATCTGAATATGTGAGGCTCTCAGTCCATCAGGGAAACAATGGGCAGAGCTTAGCACTGACTGAGCACTGAGTCGCAGGCACCTGGTGTCCAGTTTCCTGTAGTCTCTACCACGGCCCTACTGCCATATGCATAGCAGTCCTATATTACTCTGTAGGCAATTTAGCATGTGAGCCCTGCTTCAGGACACAGACAATAAAACAACTAAACAGCATTGACCTTTAGTTGCATACTTTTTGGTAACATGAGAATAGTATTGGAGAATACAAATATAAATTAATGTGAGTATTGGATGGGATAAAAGGGGGTTTGGGGGCAACGCTCATGGCTTGGTGGGTAGGGTGCCGGCCCCATAATCCAGGGTGGCCAAACCCAGCCCTGGCCAAACTGCAACAAAAAATAGTCAGGTGTTGTGGTGGGTGTCTGTAGTCCCAGTTACTCGGGAGGCTGAGGCAATAGAATCACCTAAGCCCAAGAGTTGGAGGTTACTGTAAGCTGTGATGCTAGAGCACTCTACAGATGGTGATAAAGTGAGATTCTCTTTCTAGAAGAAAAAAGAAAGAAAGAAAGAAAGGGGGGTCGGTGCTAAAACCAAACAGAATTGACACTGGAGTGTTGCCCAGTCTCTCGGTGTGGTCAAACCAGCAAGGCCATGACACAGAGATGCACCTTTAGTGGAGGCGTAGGGGCCATTGGAAACACTCTCCTTGGGAGATAAAGGATGTTTCTTTCAGTTATTTGATAAACATTTGTTTTGTTTTGTTGAGGTAGCATCTCCCTTTGTTGAGTAGAGTACAGTGGTATCATAGGTCACAGCAACCTCAAACTTTCAGGCTCAAGAGATCAATCCTCTGGCCTTAGCCTTCCAAGTAGCTGAGACTACAGGTGTCTGCCACAAAGCCTGTCTGTTTTTTATAAAGATGAGGTTTGGCTCCCGCTCAGGCTGATCTCAAAGTCCTAAGCTCAAGCAATCCACCCCCCCACCACCACTCCCAGCCCTGGCTTCTCTGAGTGCTGAACTACAGACATGAAAATTTGGTGTTTTAAGACAGCAAATGAAGAGCTCAAACACACACTCAGTTCACTTTAGAAGTATTAATCCCTTGAAATGCATGGATACCCTTTGATAGCCAAGGGTAAAATACTTTAGGAGTTGTGAAAACTGCAAAAGAAAGAGATACCTATCAAAGTTCAATGCTCAGTTCCCGAACATAAAATTACTTTTTCTCTGATGGTGGGAGAATAGAAGAAAATCAGATAACAAAACTCCTTCAGTTCAACACTTAGGCCTCTTCATACACATTCACCCTCTCAGACAGATCTCAGATTCTCCAGGAGTGAGGCTCCCTTGCTGAGGGGAGGTTTATTCAGTCAGCATCCTAGTACTCTGGATTTGAGTTTCATGAGGGATTCTGTTTACCTGCCCTTACCTGTCACTGGCTTAAGATCATCCTGCTATTTGTCACTTCAGGGAGGCAACTTCAGTGCCACTTCAGGCCAACCCACAAGCCACTCAGATTAATCCCACTGATGGGCAGCTCTGAGTCATGTCCCTCCTTCCCACACAAACCGTCCGAGTCCCTCTGCCTCCTGGATTAAGTAAAATGCATCAAGCTTATATCTGAATCCTTCCATAATAGGACCCCGAGTTATCTAGTCTTTGCTTCCCGCTCTTTTCTCCATGCAAATTTATACTCCGGGGGAATATCCCTCCAACTGGGCTCTGCAGAACCCTAGAGAGGCTAAGGAGGGGCGTCTTTGGTAAATGTATTCATATAGTACATAGAATTCCCACAGGGGTCACGGTCTAGATGCCAAGATAAGGCATGGGGGAGGGCTCTGCTCATCCATCTGGGCTATAACCAGAGAACTGTTTTTTCTTTTCTTTCTTTCTTTTTTTTTTTTGTAATTTGCACTTCCCTCCAAAATTGTATTTTCAGAAAGCTTTATACTGCTCAGAAGGGTTGCTTAAGGTAAAGTGGAAAATAGTTCCAGACCCCCTTGTGTGCTGGGTGGTTTTCAGCCTCTCTCCCCACTCCGCATTTGAGCTCTTTCTTCTCAGGATGTCCTTCCCTGCTTTTGCCTATCTTAAGTACTACCTTTTGCAAAGAGCCATTTTCTGACCTAAAAAATGTATGTGGTCTTTTCTCAACAACAAAATAAGCATATGTTCCTTTTCTGCCTTAGAGCAACTAGCACATTATTTTACATATTAAAATTTTATCTTTCTTGTGTTAAAATGGCTCCGTTACTCAGTTCCTTCCTACCTATCAGCCTTGAGTACTGCTTGTGGACAAGAATACATATAGCAGGAGGATACATGGTTTGCGCTGTGCAATCAACTCCATAGGCATTAGTTGAATTAAAGTGGAATTCCAAATGTCAGAAGTTTCCTGGAGCAGCAAGACCATTACTGCCCTACAGGCCAGGAGCATTAGTGAGAAAGAAGTTTCCTGGAAATAAGAAGGTACAATACCATTGATGATCAAACAAACTCACTGAGATCAGAGGAAGGCCAAAAAAAAAAAAAAAATCTGGAAAATTGGAATCCCTAAGCCTTTCCCCTTAAAAGTCTTTCCCTTTCCATTTTTTATGACTCTCTGATGACGTTCTGCTGAGTTCACTAAATGGCAGAAAGAATAGATGACTGATTATCCAAGAGTGAGAAGGACTCAGGAAAAGTGGACAGGGGAAGTTAGGCCACACAGCATGTGACTAAATGACACATGTTGAGGAAATCACTTGTGTCACCAGATGACACCAGGGTGACCTGGTCAGATCCCAGTTATTCCAAAGTGGCCGTAACCCCTGGACAGAGGAAGAGATCTCCACCATAAGTAAAGTCAACCTGGATCCTGTGAGCCAGGCCGCCTCCTCTACCTTAAGTAAGGCTCCTTCTTGTAAGTACTCCAGCACAACCACAGCCTGCTTGCTTCTTCATGTTTTTAAAGCACTTTTATAGCCAATTTTGAATTTGGGGGCCGTGGCAATTTTTAAAAATAAGCAGAATAAGGATTATTTCCACCGGAGAGACAGGGAAAGTACGATGCAGGAAAGTCAGCGTGAGCTATTCCAGGACCAGAAAGCAGTAGAATTAGATTTGGGATTCAAACACATGTCTTTGAGACCACGGCAGGATTTCTTTTCCGTTGCTAGAAACCATCACAACCGCAAACTTCAGCTTAGCTAAACCGACGATGTGGTGGCCCAGGAATGATTGTCGTGACTGACATACCATTCTGTAGGGAACTGTGTGGCCCAGGACAACCTTGTATGCTTTCATCCTCCACAGTATCTAACCCCACATCTACATGAAGGGAGTGCTCAGAATGTCACGGAATTAGGCCACCAGTTAAATCCTGAAAGATCTGTACATAGATGCCACTTGTATCCTCGGTAGTTAAAGGTATTTCTAAGGAAAAGGCTCCACAAATCATAATTACCAGAAATTTTGCTGTTTGCCACAGTATAATCAAAACCTGTCTTATTTTAAGCTAAGCAATTTCTGGGGAGAAAGAGAATAAAGGAGGATTCAATATGGGAACTTAAATGGATTCTCAGGAATAATGAAAAATTTGAATGGTGGGAAATGTCAATTAAACTATAATTATTTACATTTTTAAAAGGCTTCAAGCAGTAATATGACTAACCGAGCAAGCTTTCAAGTAATATAATCAACTCCCACACAAGTCACCAATCCACAGCCTTTTCACTGGTTTATTAAACAATTCTATATCCTCTTTAATTAAAGACGTGATCTAAAATTCAGACAATTGACATTTAAATTCTGAGCACGAATTAACTCCTAATCAAATTTGCTAAGAAAATACTGGTTTTCATTAAAACCCATTTCCTCCACCCCGTTCCTTGCAGCTTCCTTTCACCTTAGTGAAACCAGTACCGAAAGCATTTAGCCTAGCATTCTGTGAAGAATGGAATGGTTCTTCCCAAAATAAAGGTATTTTCTTTTTTTCTAGGGATGTTTAGAAACAAGAGAGACAATCACTGATTGTAATGGTGCCGCTGCCTTCAGGTTAGTGGACAGGATCAGATGAAAGATTAATCAACATTAAGTTTGGCTTTATTACCTGGCTTGCCACAAAGGATGTTTTCTCCTTCTTATAATACTTCTTCAGTTGGTTCTCATGGCATCCATCCATCATTCCTCCATGGCCGGCCATAGGGATGGCCATGACTTATGAGGTAGACCAATCATATCACTTCATCTCCCAGGGCACAGTGATTGGTCTGGTTAGGATTATTATCTGACTCAAGTAAGCCCATCAGAATTTTAAAAATTTAAGGACAAAAGGCTGTTTTTTTCTTCTGGTTTTAAAACTCTGAAACGTGAGCACAGAAAGCCCCACGCTCACGTCTAACGCACCACTGATAAACTGGTCTGAAGGATGAAGTTAAGATTCAGATCCGACTGGCAGAGGAAATGAGCTCAAGTGGTGGTTGAATTTCTTGAGAAAATCTACTCAGTAGAAACATTCTTGCCCTTCATGCAGAATGGCTTTTCTTTTAAATATCATTAAATTCGTTTATTTAAAAATATTCCCTGGTGGATCCTGGGGTTTTTGTCCCTTGTGATTCAAACCTATCTTGACCAATATAAACATTGATTATCTCTTTTCTCCTGAGAGACTACCCAACTTAGTAATGGCCTCTCTTACCATTGCTCATAAGTCCCCTCGGAATGCCCTTTGAAAGTGCTTGTACTTTCCCAACCACTCACTACTACTTTAAATTGTTCTTTACAACAGTTGGCTCTTAGAAACTGTGGATTCTTACCAAGCACACTTGTAAGTTTTTCGAGGCAATAAAATAATTAAAGACATGCAAGGAAAAAAAGTCAGTTCTAAGAAAAAATTTCAGTAGAGAAATAACATCTGGTGATCTGACATCTAGGTATGACCATGTTTTGTTTTGTTTTAAAATACACATCTTTACCTCAGACATTGTAAGTATTTTAAGTACCTACTCTTAGATTTAGAGGTAGACACATCTGGTTCTAAAACCTTGCTTTGCTACCACTATGTAAGCGGGGAAAGTTACCTAAGACTTGCTCATCTGAAAAGTAGATATAATAATACTCTTAATATTCTTGCAAAGTATCTTGCAGTACAGCTGGATTAAGATTATCAAGGCATAAAACATAAGATGGCGGAGAAGATAAAGTGCAACACTAAGCAAAGTGCTAATTATAATTAAGATACTGTCTAGCACATACTAACACTCCATAAATGTTTAGTTAATGTTTTTTATTATTATTATTGTTGTTAAGGGAAAAATGGTGAATAGAATCATTTGATGAATTACATATTCAGTCAAATTCATTTCAAAGATCCATTCTAAATTATCTACTCATATTAACAGACCAGGTCAAATTTTACGATTCATAAAGCTACACTGACATCTTATTGTGGATAGTATTTACTTTTCAAAAGGATTATTTTCACTTATGTTAATTTGATTCCTCTTTAAGAAGTAATAATATCTGCCTTCCAGAAAAGAAAATGAAGGACAAAGAGAAAAAGTGACTCATTAAAACTCAACATAAAACAAAGCCTGGCCAGACAATTGAACCTTCTGATCATTTATATGTAGTGTTAGAATCCTTAAAATGCTAAAAAAATAATAGTAGCAAAAATCATAACTTAAAAGAGAAATGCTTTCTTACTTTCTGGAAACTGAGATCGAGGAGAAACTGGAGGTGCAATGATTAATTGAGGTTTGGCAGATAATAAATGAGTATTGCATTTGTGAAATTTGGCAGTGAAGTTATATGTAGAGCCCACATGTTACAGATTATAGCTGGAAGGCACCCTAGAAAAAATATGTCCAACTCTCCTTTGTCAGAAACAGGACGAAGTACCTAAAGAAGCATTAGATACTTTCTTGTTTTATTCCTTTTTCTTTCTCCTTTTAGATAGCAAGCAATCAGGGAAGAACTGGAATCTATTACTTGACATTTTTATCTTTTTTTTTTATCATACAGTGCTAAGTTTCCCAACTTCCAGGCTTTGAAATGGTAACAATCCTTGGACTGTTAGCAACCAGGCTGCACAGCAGGGAAGTGGCCAGGAGGAGACAAAACTTCATCTCTATTTACAGCTGCTCCCTATCACTTGATCAATGTGTGAGCTTTTCCTCCCATCAGATAAACTGCAGCATTAGATTTTCACAGGGTTGTGTGCTCCTTATAAGAAACTAATTCCTGATGCTCTAAGGTAGAGATGATGCACTTGAGTCATCACAAGACCACTCCCCAACCCCAACCCCGGTCCATGGAAAAATTTTCTTTCCATAAAACTGTCCCTGGTACCAAAAAGGTTGGGGACTGCAGAAATAGTGTAGTGGAAAAGGCATTAGGTGAGGAGATTATCTTCTATCCAACTCTGTCTTGATCTTGGCCAAATCTTAGTCTCTCTAAGCTTCACCCTTTACCTCAGAGGCTTGTTGACCAAATGAGACCATGTATGTGATAATGCTTTGTAAACAGTGAAACATCAAGTGGTGGTGATAAATCATTATCAGAAAAATAGATTTTTTTTTTTTATAATTGTATTGAATCATAATCCTGTACATTGGTGCAATCATAGGGCACGATTCATATACATTCAGAAATGTTTTGACTAGACTATAGAGCTCTGCCTAATTGGTATTGGCTCTCTAGAATGCTGTCTTAGGGTTTTGAGATTGTCTGGAACTCAGAAGTAAAAAGAGTTTTAATTGATCTGTGATAATTACCACGGGAACCAGAGAAGGTAGTGAAAACATGTGAGGCAAATACTCAGGGTACTGTCTCTGCAATGAGTAGTGGCTAGACTGGGGAAGGGAGAACCTCCATACAGGCAAGTGATTGGAGGCAGAGTGTTTTACCTCTCTGCTCCTACAAATGGAAATGCCTGTGAAATGGATACTATTCTAATCTACCACATTTGGTGTGTGGTCATGAAGGCTAAATTAAATAATGTATGCAGAAGTGCTCAGGAAATTGCAAAGTATCATCCAGTAGAGCTGGATTAAGTTTATCACAGCATAAAAACAGTACCCTTGCAAACAGAACTCACCCATACAAAATACTTCATTTAAGGGGATGAAAATTAAAGTTTATTATCCTTCTGTGATAGTGGCAAAACAATACAAAACTGATGTTATTAACTAAACATTACTAACAGTACATTTTACCCATCTTCAATACCTAGTTTTTGTCTGTCACTTTAAATTGGCTAAATGTTTGACAGATGTTCAATAATTGACAGAGCTTATCTTCCTCTCTCAGGCTCCTTTCCTACTCAATTGCCAGCATTTCTAGTTGCTATAGCAACTGTAAACATTAATGATTATTCCAACATGTCAAAGGAAGTGAAACACATTCTTAAGTCAAAAGTTCCCTTGGGGAAAAAATTATCCATCTCCAGCAAGATGGAAAATATTATATGATTTAAATTCCCTAGTTATTGTATTTGTTACTATTAAATACACAAATCTATTTCTATAGTTTTGCAAAGGTAATGACTTCTCCCATCTGACTAACAAAAGGAATTGTGGGAAATTGTGCAACTCAAAAGTTTGTTCCAATGTAAAGGAGAAAGAATTCATCTAGATAAATGATAAATAGGGAGACTTGAGGGAGAGTTGAAAGCAACCGCCTGAAGTCATATAGTACAGAACATTGTCTCCCTGAAGCCTCTCTACCTTCAAGCCTAAGAGGCTTCAAATGTAAAATTGGCCATGATGATACCTGTCCTGACTCTCCATGATGATACCTGTCCTGACCCCACATTTAAACTGTAAAATGTAAAAAATAAATGGGATCATCACTGTCCTTTGTTAGACAGCAAACAATAGTGTACCTTTTGGAAGAAACTGCAAATAAGTGGAAAGATAGCAGTGAATAAATACAACAGGTATGGCAGGCTTACAACCCACAGATCAGATCTGGAAAATGGCTGTGTTCTGTTTCCCATGCTATGTGTAACATTTCAAAAGTGATTGCTAACATTCAAAAGTGAAAGACTTCACATAAAATTCCACATGTATGGCTTCTTATAAAAAACCCATAAGGTCAGGCAACACTCAGCCTATATTTCTTCAAGGCAGTAATTAGCCTGAGATGAGCAGTGGCTGGCCTGTTTAAAGGTCAGGTGGATCTCACCTGACCTATGTTATCTCACTAATTTACATTCTTACCTGCCTAGCCATGGGATACGATGGAGTTGGTGAATTCTGGCTGAACCTGTTCACACATCACATGCATTCCTAAAGAACATGCTCCTGACTTCCATCAACCCCAACCATTTTGTATCTTTTGATCTTATGTAACATATAAGGCAGCTAATTAAAGTCTGTGCTCAACTTTGGTAGACAAGCCTGGATAAGCACTTCCTTCTGCTCCCATGAGTGACTACCTAACTCCTGACGTCTACCAATGGACAGGAGGAAGCATAAATGGACAGTAGGGGTCTCAAAGTAGCCACCACAATGTCTTTCTTAATGGTTTCCCCTTCTTTTAAAAAATGTTATTGGCCATAAACAATGTTATGTATATTGTTATGTAAACATACATAATATTTATCACTTTAACCTTTTCTAAGAGTGCAGCTCAATGACATGAAGTCTGTTAACATTGTTGGGCAACTGTTGTCATTATTTATCTCCAGAATTTTTTTCAAAATCCCAAACTGAAATGCTGTATCCATTATGCCTAGTTTTTAATTGCTCCTGCAAGAAAAGTATAGTGCCCTTACTAGGGGTAGGTATTCTTCCAGGCAATAGGGACAGAGCAGTATGTATGCAACCAGGATATAGCTCTAGGAAAACCAAGTGTCCTGCATTCTGCTCATGTTTCCAGGACAGCAGATCTTGTGGTCCCTGGGATATATCTCTCCCATCTTGAAATAAGTCTCTGGACATGGGATCCTGGACTACAGCCATACCTACAATAAGTGGACAACTGGACATCATTGGGTTTTGGTACTCCCCTTTCCCTTCACCTCATAACCTCAACCCAATTTTTTTTCCATGTTTTACTTCTCCCCTATTCTCAGGAAATGGGGTATAAGTGAGACTAATTTCTATTCTGGCTCCAGGAATGGACCTATATCCTGTGTCTGCTCAATCAGCATTTTTCCATCCAGCACAGTCTCCATATTCTTCACGAAACATAAGGGTTTAAGGATGGGCATATGACTCAAGTTGGCACATAACATCAATTTTGAAGTGTTTGCTGAAATTACTGAAAATGAGGCATTCTGTTTCTGCTGAGTTACCATTGTAGTCAGAGGTAGCCTGAGGAAATCGAGGCGAAGTCTAGGCACCACAGTTTATGCTGTAATCCCAGCACTCTGGGAGGCCAAGGCAGAAGGATTGTTTGAGGCCAGGAGTTCAAGAATGCAGTGAGCTGGATGGCACCTGTGGCTCAGTGGGTAGGGCGCTGGCCCCGTATACCGAGGATGGTGGGTTTGAACCCGGTGCTGGCCAAACTGCAACAAAAAATAGGTGGGCATTGTGGTGGGCACCTGTAGTCCCAGGTAATTGGGAGGCTGAGGCAAGAGAATCAGTTATGCCCAGGAGTTGGAGGTTGCTGTGAGCTGTGACGCCACAGCACTCTACCCAGGGTGATAAAGTGAGACTCTGTCTCTAAAAATATATATATTGCAGTGAGCTATGATCATTCCACTGCACTGTCTACCTGGCCCAGCCAACAGAGTGACAGCCTATCTTAAATTAAAAAAAAAAAAAACAGCAAGAGATGAATAGATAGATTCTGTACACTATCATTTGAGAACTAAAATCTAGTTGGATCTAACAGGAATTTACGACAATAAATTCTCATGTTTGTTTTAGCTATTTGAATTGGATTTCGGCATTTGCAACTAGTAGAATTCTGGTCAGCAGAAGAATCAGTCAACAGGAATACATATAGTATTGAAGAGTATTATATAATCTGAACAAGCATTCAGTGGGTAACTACACAGGGACTTCTGAAAGTCCGCTTAAAACAAAAATCTTTGTCCTTCTTAATTCTACTTAAAACAAAATCATTCCTCCTGTCTTGTTGCTCCATGAGTCCTGCTCCCGCCCTCACACATCTCTGGCTTCTCCACTTTCATTCTTTCTTTTCTAGATTTCTACCCACCCTTGTTCTAACTGCAAATCACATCATCTCAAAGCCTCTGCTAAGATTTTAGATCCAATGTCACATCTTCCAATTATTAGCTGTGTGGTCTCTGGTAAGTCACCTCAATCTCTGATCCCTTCTGGTAGTCACGTCTGCTCTCGTGTGACACAGAGACAGGGAAGACAAGCAGAGTGGCATTCCCTAAGGGTATCTCAGTAGTTGAGCTCTTCTAATAGCAGGTGGTAAAGATTCAGGAGAGGGCCAAAGGGTGGATCAGGGAAGGTCTTTCTTAATAAAAGCTCTGAGCAGAAGCATTCAATCTTAACCTGATTTACTAGGCAGTCAGGCACTAGCATGCTAGGAGTTTGCACAGGGAAGACACAGCAGGCAGTCCCCACTGCAAATGGCCTGGTTATCTTGTAAAAAAGGGCATGTGGCTGCTTCAGGGCCAGGGCTAAGGTCTGCACAGTTATTTTCAGCCAGCTTCAAAAACACAGAGCAATCACCTCCTGATGTTTCGTTTTTAGTTGTAAGGAACAAGATACACATAATTTTAGCATTCCTGCAGCCCTTCAGATAACAAATTGCTGGGTGAACATTGATTAGTTGACCCTCTTTGATGATGCCTGACCCTGGATGCACTTATTTAGCTGCAGCAGGAATTTGAACTTTTTTTGCTCTTCATAATCTTCTTAACCAGAACCTGATGAGCAAAGGGTGATCTCAGTCTTTGGTTGACTCTCTGCTTGTGGATGATTACATGTGCCTCTTGCTGACCTCCAAGAGGATGGATGCCAAGGTCACAGTTTATCTATTAAAAGAAACTGCCACGTTGATTTTTTTGGGGGGAAACATTTGTCTTTACTCTCCTGGTTATGACGCTGAGCTGAGAAAAGTAAGGGGGTACTAACAAGAATCAGATCAGGGCGGTGCCTGTGGCTCAAGTGAATAGGGCGCCAGCCCCATATACCTAGGCTGCTGGGTTCAAACCCAGCCCCGGCCAAACTGCAACAAAAAATAGCCAGGCATTGTGGCGGGCACCTGTAGTCCCTGCTACTCGGGAGGCTGAAGCAAGAGAATCACCTAAGCCCAAGAGCTGGAGGTTCCTGTGAGCTGTGACCCTACAGCACTCTACTGAGGGCCACAGAGACTCTGTCTCTAAAAAAAAGAATCAGATCAGAGAACTATGGTCAACAAGCTGAGAGTATGTGAGAAGAGGAATGGGCATAAGAGAAAGTGCAGGCACACATTCTATAAAGCAGTATTTTTAAAATGAAGGCCATGGATTTCTGGTTCAATTGAATGTAAAGAGGCATTTTCTGCTCAAATCAGATGGATTTTGGAGATGAAAGCTGCCAACTAAAAATAGAAAAAGAACTTAGAGACACAAAGAAAACAAAAAATATTTTTTAGAAATCATGTGAATAAATATTTTTTGGAGATACCAGGTTGAAAAAATTAAGATTTCTTTACTATAGGATTTCTCCCAATTTTAGCATAATAGACTCTCCAAGAGGAGTATTTGATATGCAACATTTCCCACATCTATCCATCTATCTATCTATCTATCCATCCATCCATCCATCCATCCATCCATCCATCCATCCATCCATCCATCTATCTAGAGATAGAGTCTCACTCTGTCACCCTGCATAGAGTGTAGTGGCACCATCTGAGCTCACAGCAACCTCAAACTCTTGGGCTCAAGCCTCCCAAGTAGCTGAGACTACAAGTACTTGCCATGATGTCAAGCCAGTTTTTCTATTTTTAGTGAGATAGACTCTTGCTCTTGCTCAGGCTATGACTCCAACTCCTGAGCTCAAGAAAGCCACCTTTCTCAGCCTACCAGAGTGCTAGGATTTTTTTTTTAAATTTCAGATTAATGTGAGGGTACAATTAGGTTACAATGTTTGCATTTGTTAGGTAGGTCCCTATTGTAGTATGTCCTGCACCCAGAACGCTTTGCCATATACTCTTACACTGTGTCCGCCAGTGGCAGCACATTCATTCCCCTCCCTTTTTCCTTCCCTCCTTTCTCTCCTTCCTCCTCCCTGCATCTTGAGTTGAATTGAGTTTTTCTCTTATGTGGGCATGTGTTAGATCATCGACTGGCTTCACATTTGTATTGAGTACATTGGGTACTCGCTTTTCCATTCTTGTGATACCAGACTAAGAAGAATTTGTTTCGAATCTATATCATCACAATATCATAGTGATGAGACATCACTAATTAAAATACATGATTAGCTCAGAAGTCTTTAATTAAAATCTGTTTTAAAAAAGCCAAGTTACCTCCGAAACTTATTAAAGGTAGAGTATTAATGTCTTTATATAGTGATCAAGGAAATGCCATGAAGGATATCTGTAACAGTATTATCAAAATATTTCTGAATGTATATGAATTGTGCCCTGTGATTGCACCAATGTACAGAATTATGATTCAATAAAATCATTAAAAAAAAAAAAAGTAAACCTTCCATTTGATCCTGCAATCCTATTATTAAGTATCTACCCAGAAGAACAAAAATCATTTTACCATAAGAACATTTTCACTAGAATGTTTATCACGGCTCAATTCACAATTGCAAAATGTGAAATCAACCCAAGTGCCCATCAGCCCTGAATGGATTAATAACTTGTGGTATATATATATCCAGGAATACATATCCAGCCATGGTATATGTATATCCATGGAATATTATACAGCCATAAAAATATGGGGAGTTTACATTTTTTTGTATTTACCTGGATGGAGTTGAAGCTTCTTTACTCTTCTTAGTAAAGTATCACAAGAATGGAAATGCATGTATCCAATGTATTCAATACTAATATAAAAACAAAAGATAAATAACTACATGCCCATATGAAGGAAAAAGAAAAGATATTCCAGTGAGGGGGAGAGAGGAGGAAGGGAAAGGAGAAGAGGGAGGAGCTTGGTAAGCTCTCCCCGAAGGTGCACAATGTAAAGGTATACCACACACCCTCTGGGTGAAGAGTTCAACTACAACTTGAACTTTGCCTTAGAAACATAAACAATATAATCGAATCATTTGTGCCCTCATATTAATCTGAAATTTAAAAAGAAGTAGAAAAATTAGCTGGGCTCAATGGTGCTCTCCTGTAGTTCAAGTTTTTGGGAGGCTGAGAGGCAAGATGGTTGCTCCATCCCAGGAGCTGGAGGTTGTTGTGAGCTATGATGACACTATGGCGCTCTAGCCAAGTGAGACTCTCTCAAAAAAATAAACAAACAAAAATTAGAAAAAAATTCTTACAAATATATAGCTATAAATTATGTGTGGACCAATTGAAAAATATATACAATTATTTTATTTTTAGTTTTGTTCTGATAATATTTGATATGCTTATAACCTTTTAAAAGATAAGATCTTGAATTACAATTACTTGGGTATCTTGTCAGACTTTAATGTCTGTGTTGGAACTTGACATTATCATATATTTGTCATTTTTTCAGGAAGGCAGTTTAGAATGTGTTTCTGTTGGTATTATTCTTAGTGCACCTTGATAATAATGAACTTTTCATGTTCCAAAGCTTTAAAGATGTTAACTACAAGGATGTAATATCTGATACACAGAAGATACTGTAATACTGCCCCCAAAACTTACTGAAGAGCAGTATTACTTACTTTCTTTATTTTTCCACAGGCATCTGGAACTTCTTAACAGCTCTGTGACTAATAAAACAAGGCATCTACTTTCTAATATAGAAACAAGGAAGCAATGCTACTAAGGATTATTGTAAACTGGGTCAGAGCCCCATAACATATTATCTGAAAAAGCTGAGTGGTGCAACAATTAATGAATAACCTCAAACTAGAACTGGACTGATTTTTTTTCCTTTTCCTAATCCATTTTTTTTAAGACTGGATACAAAGTTTTGCAGAAAAAAAAAACAACAACAACACATAATGGCATCATTGTCAGTATATGCACAGAATATAAATCAAATATGAATGGTGGAAGGAAAGGGTGAGTAACAGAAATATTATTTATGAAGTATTTTTTTATTGACACATGCTATTCTTTTTATATAAGTTGCCTTATTTAATCTCAACAGAAAATACTGTGCGTTGATATACCCATTTCAATGATGAAAAATGAGGGTCACTATATAGTGTCTGAATAACCTTGGCAGGCAGTAAAGTACACGTGTGGAGTACAGAAGTCATTCTATTCTGCTCAACTCTGGGACAACACTTCTTCCCAAGAAACTGCAGTGCCAATGAATGAGCAAGAAAAATTAAAAAGTAAAAATGCAGTTCCCCAGAAAGGAGATTCTGACATGAATTTGGCATTCAAAATGCTTGTTGTCATTCTTAAGATCACCTGCGGAAGGGGGAAACGAGGCAGAGGGAGAAGTGAAGCCAGGACCCAAGGAAAAGCTTGGACCATCCCCTGGGATCCCCAGAGCTGTGATAGCTTCCTAGTGCTATCCAAGTTGAGCTGAGAAGGCCGTGCCTTTTTACACCTATATGAATCAGTCATTGAACGAAGGTAAGGAAAGAAAGAGACTTGACCTTGGTTGTAGTGGTTCTCCACAGCTGAGGCATCCATGAGGGAGTTGACAAAAGATGAAGTGGTCACATCAGGGGATTGGGGTGGTCTGTCACAGAGGCCGTTTCAAAGTTACCAGGTGGGCTAAGGGCTGTCTTAAAAACAAACAAACAAACAATTATATAGCTTAAAAAATATTCAGGGAATGACAATTGTTTGAATTGTCAATTGTCACTTGACAATTGTTGAATATTGTAGAATATTCAAACAGAATGGCCGGTTTGTCTATCACATGCTGAAGTTACAAAACAACCAATACACTGCAAGAGTAAATTTGTTTTTATTTCTCACAAGTAGATTCTTTAGCTTGAGGCAGGGTTGGTAAAAATATTTTCTATGATAAACTGAAAAGCTACTTCTTCAAGACAAATGAGCAGGTAAGACCATAAGGTACATAGCATTGGTCGGGGTGTGCGTCCACAGTGTAAAGGAATCCTGCCTACTTAAAAGCCACTTTCAGGGAATGGAGGAGATATAGGCCTGAAGAGAATGAAAACTTGTGTTGAATTTTAGTTGAGATGTTGATCCCTGAATGTACATTATTTAGAAAAAATAGCAAGTATGATAATTTTATTAGGCAAAATTAATTGTATAAAGATAATTTTGTTAATTCAGATTTTTCCTGAATTACATCAAAGTTTTAAAAAGTTTTGTTGATAATATGAACATGCTTGCTTGATTTTCTGTGTGTTAGCTGTGTTCTGCATATGAATTCATTATTTTGCATGCTGCTTTCAAATAAATTGTATTACTGCTACTTTAAAGTTTGTGTTTCTTCACATTTATATACCCCTTCTTTACCTCCTTTTTTCCAATGATTTTAGATCTTTTCATTTTGAGAATGGAGATGTATTTCTTTCATATGAAAATGAAAGAAAGGAGCAAAGATTGACTCTGATACCCAAAGAAATAGTGCTTGAAGAAAATAAGCTTAGACAGCTTAGAAAGAACAAGAAATAGGACAGGAATGATTTGTCTTGTGTTTATCAACTGCCTGTGAACATCACCTCAACATCAGGGTGGGCATCTGAGACTAATTACCCAGGCAGCACACACTAGATCCTCAGTAAATATTAAGTGAATACTAATTAAAGGACAAATGAATCAATTTTCCGGCATCATAGAAATGTTTTGGGTGTATTTTATGTCAATAACTCAGATTTATTTGAATTATGAAGGAACCGTTAAGATATTGTCTGTTACATTCTCAAAGTGACTTGTAAATTGATAGATTATCACCTATAATAATTTATAGGGATGCTACATAGGTAATAGTTGTGTCTTCTCTGGTCCGCTGCTGTTTTTTGAGGTAATCTTGATAATAATTGTTAAAGAGATATATCCACCTAAAAAACTTATAATTGCTTTTCATTATGAATTTCTTAGAATAGGTTAGCCATCATATTTTGAGAGTAATCCTAAGGCAAAAATTTCTAGTTAATTTGAGGTAGAAACTAGAAGAAGGACAAAAATCTCAGTTAAAACACCTTTATGGTTGGGGACAGAATCTCTCTTGATTCTCATTACATTATTTTCCTTGACCTTGGTGACTTGTAAATCTTAGTCTCAGTTAGAGGGTAAGCCACAGATGCTGCACAGAAAGAGAAGAAGATGATTAAGAAAAGGAAGGAAAACAGCCTTTACTTTTGGTGAGAAATAATGACCCAAAGGGGAAAATAAAAACTACTCATTAAAGTTAGAAAAATGGTGTGTGTGTGTGTGCGTGTGTGATAAAGGTGCTATACTTAGCAAGAGAATTCCTTTTGTAATCGGTGAAGGGAGAGAATATGCGGCAGATTTCCTTTAAAACAATAGTTAGAAAGAAAGAATACCACAGAATTTATATGCTGACATCACCTGGAAAGATAACCTTATAGGTTGTTTGTTACTGGCTAATTCTTTACATTGGCTATTGTTTGCCATGGTCTTCACCCACTCAACTCTTTCTAGGCCTTTTCATAAAGGGTCGTTAACTGTTTTGGAAGGGAATCTATTTATGAATGGACAAAAACCTTTAGATTCTAGTGTTTGGGTGAGGATTATCATTCCTGTGGAAAAAATATGGCCATGGAAATATACTAAGAAGCACCTGTGTGCAAGTGTTTCCCTACCGTGCACCACCTGGAACCTGGATTTCAGTCTCAGCTCTGTACTCCAATGCTTGGTGACTTTGATAATGCACTTGTTGTCTCTGAGTCTTGGCTTCCTACCCATCCAAAAGGTGTAATAATAGTTCTCATGGCATGGATTTGAGTCTTGAATGAAACGATGCATGAGATTGAGCATCTTTTCACATGTTTATTAGCTATTCATATTTTCTCTTCTGTGATATGCCTCTTGTCCTTTGCCAATATTTATTTAATGGGAATTGAAGTCTCTTAAGTTCCAAGCTAAATTATTTTGGAAGATTATTTGCGTGCTTGCCTTTCCCCTCTTCTTGCCTGACTGAAAAAGAGCATGGGCTGACTGATTCTATGAGGAGGGCAAAGGGAATGAGGGAAATGCAAACCCTGCAATAATAGGTGATGTTGGATTACTCCTTTCATGATGAGTAAACTAACTCTCTCTTTTTTCTCTCCCTACTCATCTGTTTGTTAATCATTTCTGTCTACGCACATACACATAGGTGGATGCATAATTATTATTGTTATTTTTAATCAAAGAAAAGGGAAGGAATTATAGATTTCATAGTAGTATGATAGAAGACATCAGCTACGAGCCAAAAGGAGAGAAAAAGATTGGAAGTTGAATTGACTGTTATAACACACAAAGACACCATTTGAAATTATTTGTGATGTTATTACATTAGTTACAATGTGTGTGTGTGTCCATTTAAGTGAGTGTGAAATGCATTGAGTAATTTTGGAATCTTCTCAGTTTCCCAAATATGTGAAATTAATGCAATGTAAAATGGATCTACATTATACAATTCTGTTTTTAATTGTCTGTTCAAAGGAAGCAATTACAGAATACACTTTGTTTTAATTTGATGACTTTCTTAGATACACTATTATAACAAAGAGTCATCATGAAGTAATACTGCATTTGTCATTCTTTGTCCTTGCTATTTACATTTGTTATTCTGCTCCACTTGAATATTGATGTAGAGGAGCATACTTTACATACTTGGACCAACACATTCATATTAGGATATTTAGGATATTGGCTACTTAAAATAATAATTTATTATATGCTACTCTGTTTATGCATTACAGCAAGATCTGTTAATTATTTATTAAGTTACTTTGTGATAAGTATACTGACATAATATCTGAGATCTAGAAAAATATGTGAATTTTGATAGTAAGAAAGGGTTTAAATTCTTAACCCCTTATCAAATAGCTAAACATGTGTGATATTTAATTAAATCTAATCTTTTACCAAAAAGGAATATTTTGTGTTCTAAAATGTTGAAATATTCAGTAACATTTTGAATTTTCAAATGCAAAGCTTAGTATTCCAAACCATACTTTTACTTTTTCATCAGATCAGCTGTATTGGGAACATATTGCTATCACTAATTTACCCAACTCAGTGTTTAGACATGGTAATTGAATTATTCTCAATAAGTGTAGAAGTGCCTATAATAATATATTTATGGTAATTGAAACATTTAAAATTATGCATGCTTAGGTTATGAATATTCTGCAATATGTAATAAACTTTTACTTTTTAGCATTTTTCATCTGGAGACCTAAGTTGTAGACATTTTATTCTATTCCTTTAAATTATACACCTAGAATTCAGTCAATACCAGCACATTTTAATTTCTCCTTTGGCTGTGTGTTTTACGTCTTTAGATGGCAACAAAGAGGTCTTAAAAATATAATATCTTTCCTGAACATGTAAACATCTGGAAGACCACTGAGTTTATAAAAACTGCAATAGATTTTTATTGCTTAGACTTATTGAAAATGTATCAATCTAAAATGCACTTATTGTTACTTAAGCAAATCAATTATAAAACTAAATTTTAAAAGTGCCTTTAACTTAGAGAAAAACCACACTTTATGAGCTATAGATGATGGTTAAGATGGCATTTTTCCAAATACTATTTATGAAATTATGCTCATGTTTCTAAATGTCTCTTCAAGGTAATTTATTTACTTATAGTCATTTTTTAAAATTTGATTTTTCAAATAATCAACAGGTGCAATACATTAGGTAAATATCTGAACACCCATTTACGGTTTCACACGATTTCTATGCTTCCAATTCTCTTTGATTTCTCTATTTTTTATATCCATAGAGAGTTAAAATAGCAATTTCACTCCTAGGGTTTTTTACTTGATGTTCACTTAATTAAAAGTACAATTGCTATATTGACAGCAAAAATAAATCTGACTTGAAAATTTTGATTAAAGTTAATTTTACATATGAAAATGTATTTTGAGAAAACTTAGAGTGAAGTTTCCATTCTAATAATTTGATAAAGGAGTTATAGTATTAAAGGAGTTATAGTATTTTCTTTCTTGTAATTAACTGCCATGTGGCTATCTATATACATTATGCATATTATATTATCATATTAATATTATTATATTATTTAGTGCATATTATATTATTGTATTAATATTATAATGTGCATATTATATTAATATTATTATATTATTTAGGGAACGCAATATCTGGCTAAGTTTGGTGTCTTAAAATGTCAAACATTGTGGTTCCAACGTCTATAACATTTGATATTTACATAGCTAAAAATTGCATACAATACCCAATTTCTCAAGTTTAATTGCATAAAACTGGATTATTTGATGTGCCAGCTGTACCCTCTAAGTTAGATTGCATTTCTATATGGTAGACATTAGAACGGTGGAAAATTATAAACTGGAATTTACAGATGATGGCAGTCCCTATAGATGTAGTAAAGCATTTTAAACAACTTATAATGCTAAAACATGTTTTCTGTGTTATTGTACTCTGAAAAATAATACTTTTAACTTACCATCTGATGACTCAATAAGAGAAACTTTTGGAACCCAAATAATATTAATATACCATCCCATCTCCTGTGTTGTGTATATAGACATACATAATGGCTGGAAAGAAACCCAGCTGAGTTTATTAAATAGCCATTTCTCCCATTAAACAGAATTCTCTGTCTATATTTTCTTCACACATGACCTCTCTAATTCCTGTCCTATTTCTTTTCTACCTCATCAAGTTATTTCTTATTTCTACTATAGGAACTTATGTAATATACTTATACTAACTAATAAGCTTAATATAAATTAGTAACTCATATACATAAGTTTCTATAGTGGAAATAAGAAGTAAGGACACAGTAGAACTTACAGTTTTATAGAATTTTAGCATTCTACATTGAAGCTGATTGGTTTTATCTCTTCCTCTACATTTAAACAAACTGGTTGGTTGTCATTGACTCCAAACTACTTGAAAACATAAATTATATCCTTTTTGTTAATGTCTAGCAATGTTGAAATATTTTAAGAGCTAGGTAGATACCTGTTAATAAATGACACTGACATAAATGAAATTATAGCTTAAGTATAAATTGACCTGAAAGTCGTTAGTCAATTTCAAACACTTCTGGCTTGAACATGGGGAGCATCTCATATACAAGAGATATTTAAGTTGATTAAAAAGGAGGATGTTTTAGAATATTTGGCATCATATTACATAATTAAATTATTATTCTGGATTCTGGAAATAATCAGATGGCTGTTGATAGGCTTGGGTGTGGGTAGGTCAACATTGTAATTTTCATTTCTATAATTTTACACTAAGTCCAAGGAGTTTTTCTGAGATGTGATCATATGTATAGTTTCTTAGCTTACATTTATTTTTCCCAAATATTCAAGCTTAATGAAATATTTTAAAAGTAGATCAATTAATTAATTTTAGTATGCTCAGTTTTATATTTTGGTTAGAAAATAAACATAAAAATAGATTTATAAAATAAATTATTAGCTTATTATGGTAATAGTCATAAAGGAATTAGATATTGTTAAATAATAATATCATAGTATTATACATTTTTATTATCTGTTATTATTTAAAATTTTGTTTGTGAAATGAATTAGTGTTTTAACTTTTCTTCTAGCAGTTATTTAAATCAATGTATTTAAATTATTCTTACATGTTGTATCATTATTTAAAAATCATGATTTGTAAAATGTTACTTTATCTTTTCTTCTAGCAGTTATTTCCTTTGATGTTTTGATTTCTATTAATAGTAGTGTCTCCCTTTTAGAGAAAACAATATAAGATGTAAATTTGAACTTGCATTTCTCTAAATTAAATGAAATCAAGTTTAATTTAAAATAATTTAGATTAGCAAATATTTATTGAAAATTTTATGTTCACTGTTACAGAAATTGTTATAGAAACTGTTATAGAAATTCACTGTTCTATACACTCAGTGGCTCTTAGTCCAGGCTTACTGGACTAAGCATTTCTCAACTCTGTTTCTGTCTTTGAAGTACTGTGATATTCTAATAATCTTTTTATTTTTTTCATTAAATATGTTTATTTACAGACATATCACATTAGTATTTGTAGTGAAATAATATTAAATGACTTCAAGTTTTATAGTATATGAAATTATTTCATAGAGTTTTGTAGGTAGATAATAAAGGTAATCTCACAAGCTCCTCCAGAATTTACTCACAGTCTGCAAATCTTTCTGAAATGTTTGTTTTTTATTCACATTTATGTTTTAATAATTCTAAGTCTTCTCCCTAATCACTAAATTTTAACAAAATTTATTCTATATGACAATGAGATATTTAACAAATCTGAATTGCATTAAGGTTAAAAATTTTACATGTTTCAGTGAGCATATCTCTGGAAGTTTATGGTAGGATCATGTCTTTCAAGAGATACAAAAAATGACCCCATATGAAAGTAAATTACCTAAATTGAGCATTTTATTAATTCGACAGACTATCTTTGACATTTTTGTAGTCTTGATATAATAAAAATGAGATATGGATATATTAAGGAAGAGATAAAATTATATTTTTATTTCAGTATTCTCTATTCAAAAACCCAACAAAATTCAATAATTCAAAATAGGGATTTAAAGAAACATAACTAAATTCAAGAAAGTATGGAGAAAAAAATTCAGTGAAATCAGGAAAACAATTGCCAAAATGAGAAAATTAATGGAGAGATTAAAATTATAAAAATGATAGAAATTCTGAAGCTGAAAAACATAAGGAATAAAATGAAGATTGCAATGTAGAGCAGCAATAATGGAACAGATCAAACAGAACAAATCATGCACTGGGAGCTATGTTATTTGAAAATATATGGATCAGAGGAGAAAAAATATAGAAGAATAAAAAAGAGATCTCATAGGATTTATGAAACAGCACCAAACATCAAATAGACAAGCTATCAGAGTTCAAGAAGGAGGAGAAAGAGATAAAGGGGCAGAAAAATTATTTTAAGAAAAAAATAGCAGAAAACTTCCCAAATCTAAAGAAATATATTAATAAGCAAATATAGGCAAACCAAAACTCTCCAATCCAATTAAATTCAAATTAAACTGCAAGATACATTGCACTCAAACTGTCAAAAATCAAAGACAAAGAAAGGGTCCTGAGATAGTAAGAGAAAAGAAGCAAATCACATCTGACCCAGTAAAAAAAGGCTAGCAGGAGACTTCTCAGCAGAAACTTCTTTGTACACCCATCATAGAAAACAAGAAGGTTCTCCAAAAATTGAGAAATAGAACTAGCATATGATCTAGTAATCTCACTACTGGGTATATATTCAAAGGAAATAAAATTAGTGTGCTAAAGAGATATGCACTATCCCACATTCTTTGAACCATTATTCACATTAGACGAGATATAAAATCAACCTGAAAGTTCATCGACAGACAAATGGATAAAGAAAATCTAGGACATATGCACAATGTAACATTATTCAGCCTTCCAAAAGAAAGAAACCGTAGGTGGGACACTGTGACTATAATCCTAGCACTCTGGGAGGCTGAGGTGGGTGGATTGCTTGAGCTCACATGTTCAAGACCAGCCTCTGCCAGAGTGAGACCTCATCTCTAAAAATACAGGGCATTGTGGAGGGCACCTGTGGTCCCAGCTACTTGGGAGGCTGAGGCAAGAGACCAAGAGAATTGCCTGAGCCCAGGAGTTTGAGGTTGCTGTGAGCTATGACACCACAGCACTCTACTGAGGGCGGCAAATTGAGACTCTGTCTAAAAAAAAAAAAAAAAGAAAGAAAGAAATTCTGTTATTTACAACAAACAATACAGATGAATCTGGAGGACATTATCTTAAGTGAAATAAGCCAGGTACAGAAAGACAGCCACATGATCTTATTTATATGTGGACTCTGAAAAAGTTGATCTCATACTCTCAATAGAGAGTAGAATGTTGATTACCTGGGCCTGGGGTAGAAGTGGGAGGGTTGTGGAAATGTTGGTCAATGAATAAAAAATTTCATTTAGAAGCAATAACTTTATAAGATAATTTGTACAATATGTCAACTATAGTTAATATCAATGTATTATACTATATATTATTGAAAATTGTAAAGAGAATAAACTATCATTTCTGACTACAAAAAAAAATGTGTGAGGTCATATCTATGTTAATACGCTCTATTATGGAGCCATTCCACAATGCATATATATTTCAAAATGTCTTGTTGTACACAGCAAATACATACTTTTTTTATTTGTCAATTAAAAATAAATTAATTAAAAACAAAGCTATGAAATCAACTGCAAAACGATTAAAACTTTTGGAAAAGCACTATTAAATAACAAAACGTAAACTAAAATATTTCCATATGTTTTCCTTTGAAATAATAATTTTCTTATCATGAAAACTAACACTTTAGTAATTTCCACATTACTCTGTGGAAACACATCCCCCATGCACAATATGAGCTAAATTATAAAATACATGGAGAAAATTGAGGCCTAGTAATAAGACATCTCTACAATATTACTTTTTGCATGTAAAAACCTTATACATATAAGAAAACTTAAATAAAGGAATATTTGTGATAAAAATACCAAATAGTTGAATGATATTATATTTTATGTTTAATTTAACTCCATATAAAACCTTAGTAGGATTAACTTATTTATATAACAGGGGTACGTTAAAATTCTATTGGTGAATAAATAAGGAAGAAGAGAAATGGCACTTTTGAAGAATAAGAATAAGTCTAATATTGTAAACTAAGAGTTAGAGAGACCAATATAGTCTGTTATTGGCACAGCAGATATTTCAATAGGACTGAATGAACACCCTAGTTTGTATAATTTAATATGTGATAAAAGAGGCATGATAAAACATTTAGGAGAAAAAGGAGGGAACTGTAGACAACTAAAATTACCTGAGACGTAAGCAGTGATTTGTTATGTGATAATGAGGGGAAAAAAGCACCATTATTTTTTCTGCAGAAATAAGTAGTGAAAGACAAAGCAATATTTGATTCAGCTGCTTTCAAAACAAAGTAAGTCACATACATGTAGTTTCAGAATCATACACTTAGAACAATGTTGTGAATATTAATGGAAACTAATTTTCTTAATGAAATTTGTCTTCTCTGTAACCACAGAGTTGCACAACAGTGTCAATAAACACAAACATATCCTAAATTAAAAATGTGTTTTTAATTATATATGTATCTGTCAGTAATACATAATGGGCAAAGAAAAGTTTTTTGTTACTTATTTGGTTGTCATTACAAATAATACTTTTTTGTCATATATTTTAATCTCTTTAGTATTCAAAAAAGTGGTACTGAGCATAATATTCAATGTGTTAAAGTTTTGCAATGACTTGTTATCTCCAGATTTCTTATTCATTTCTGGAGTTCTACAATGATTATTATCATCAAATATATTATGCTAATTGCTCAAACTAACTTTACTTGTTTAAAAATGATTTTAGTATATTAAGGAGAAAACATTTTCACTTGTATTTTTCGCATCTTTGTTTATATTCAAAATTATTTTAAATTAAATTATTGGTTGTGAAATCATTACTTGATAAATTATGTAGGGAAAATAACGGCGCCTCTACTGACTAAAACAAATGTCATTTGCTATGTAAATGCTATGTTTAAACTTATTTATCTTCTTATTTTACATTTGGATCCAAAACTAGAGCCTATGCAGCTCTAGCCTTTAGGAAATGAATTATGATCAGAATGACTGAGAATAAGAACTGGGACAGCAATCCAGTCCACTTTGGTTTCCATCTAGCAAGACAAGTAAGCAACAAGTTATCCCCTTCTACAATTTAACAACTGAAAAAATAAAGCATTTTATTTTACAACCCTATTCTTCTTGAGTCTTCCAGATGTGAGGAACATCTCCTGTCTTCCTAGGGACTGCTTCTCCTGGAGGGTTCCTGAGCTTGAAGGTTTTTCAACTCAGCCTGCCCCAGCTGGCCATGCCATGGGGCCTGAACTGACCGTCATTGTGAAGGGTCAGGATGATTCCTGTGAATATCTTTGTGTTTTTCTTGGATTAATCACAATAAAGACTTCCTAAAACCAGTACCTGCATCTAGTATTTTAACATGCCCCACTTGACACTGTTCTCTCAGGGTGTTCAGTTTACTGAATCCAATACAGTTTCGCTTGTTTTGTTTCTATGTGAATCTTTGGCTTTCTGTTATTCTGGTGGGATAGATTCTAGAAGTTCCCGTCTTCAAAAATGTTATAAAAGAAAATTGAAAACAATGCAATTGGTACCCTTGTTGCAGCAGTGAAGAGGTCTGCAATAAATCAGTAGAACTTATTGCTGTAGCTTTGAACGTTTGAAACAGACCAATTTGCTTTTCTTTCTGTAGGGCCTAATTCATTAGACTCCTGCTATAAAACTTATATTGGAGAAGTTGAACCATAAAGTCAACCAAAAAGAAAGGATTTAGTAATAAGTGGCATAAGTGTCATAATGCGAAGAATAAAATGCTATAGACAAAATAAAAGTATTTATTCACTGCTTTCAAAAGTGAAATGGCTTGAAAAAGACAGTGAGACTGCATTCCCAGGGATGATATATTTCTGTTTTGCTAACTTTACAATGGTGGCAGGGTGGCTCGCTTGCTGTATTAGAGACCCAATTACTATATCTGTACCACTATAACATACACACACATATACATAAATATACAGGTGTACAAATATTTGTGGATACACTATCTGTGTGTATTCATTTCATATATATATGGTATATATATTTAATACACAATTTAATGCATATAGCAGACAAATAAATATAGGACATAATTTAGGAATGAGAAAATTGCTCCCACTTTTTATAAAAGTTTGGGGTGGATATACATCTCCTGCTCACATACTTCTTCCTTAGCCTGTAGATTAAAACTATAAGCTTATCTGACTTATAATTGAATGAGTAAATAAATGAACAAATAGAAAATTCCTACACAAATGGAAAACAAATCAACCAAATATTACTTGTCATTCTCCATCAAGTGTTATAGTCTCTCTCTCTTTCCTCTCTATCTTTTCTTTTGCTATTAAGCATCATATTCTTTAGAACTGGAAAGGAACAAACAGGCTGGGATTTTAGGTTTTAGGTTTTTTTTATGAATTGTCTGGAAAATTCTAACACAGCCTATTTTGAACACTTACAAACATATGAAAGTTACTTTTCCTCTAAGCATTTCATTCCAATTACCCTATTTATTAAAAAATATTTCTTGCTATTAAAAGGAAATGTAGTTTTCTATAACTTCTATTTTCTTTTGTGACATGTTCTTGAGACCAATAAATTCTCAAAAACTATTATTCTTGCTGCATCTTCATTTACTTTGTCTACATCTGCTCTTTTCTTAAGAGCATTCCTAGTTTTGTCATATGCCCTTAATGTGGTATAGTTCCATGTTCCTTTACCATCCTAATTTATTTTCCTAAATTTATCTTTTTACTTATATTTATTGAGAGACTAATACAATATAGATAAGAGCTCCAAACATAGGAAAAACTGCAGGGAATAAAAGCTCCCTTCTCTCCTGGAGTTTATAATCTCATTAGAAGAAACAGAAAAATGAACAAAGAATAACTCATTCAGTTAGGGGTACATACCGCCGAGAAGAGTCAAGGAGGAGAAGTGGATGAAAGAATAACTGTACAGGGGTTTGAAAAGACTTCCCAGGAACAGGTGCGGTGGCTCACGCCTGTAATCCTAGCATTCTGGGAGGCTGAGGTGATGGATCACCTGGGCTCAGGTGTTCCAGACCAGTCTGAATAAGAGTGGAAAAAATAGAAAAACCTTAGCCAGGCGTGGTGCCAGGCGCCTGTAGTCCCAGGTACGCTGAGGCAAGAGGGTTGCTTGAGACCAGGAGTTTGAGGTTGCTGTGAGTTGTGATGCCCCAGCACGCTATTCAGGACAACATAGTGAAGCTCTGTCTCAAAGAAAAGCAATACTTGTCTGATAAGGTGACATTTAAGCAAGGACTTCAAGGAAGACAAAAGAGTGATGCAGATATCTGAGGAAATTGTATTTATGCAAAGAATAGAGGTTGTGAAGGCTCCTGGGTAGGAGACTATGGGGCACATTCAGAGGAATCTATGGTGGCTAGTATGGATAGAAGATGCTGAGTTAAGGGGGGAGTGATAGGGAAGTTGCTTAATGAATGTCTGCCTGATATGGAAACTAGACTATAGCAGACCAAATCTGTAAGGTGGTTTATTTTGAATGAGATGGTGAAGGCTTGAATTAAAATGCTAGGTCTGGGGATGACAGGAAGAACTTGGAGTCTGAGTAGTTTTGAAAAGAAAACTGCCTAGATGTGTTGATAGATGACGTTTGTGATAAGAAAGGAAGGAATCACTGCTGACTCTGAAGCTTTTAGCCAAATGGGCTTGTCCTGTCTGTTAATGTGTAACCCACCTTTTCTAGATCAGGAAAGTTTCTATTAAAGTTGGGTTATAACTCTTACCTCATCATCCTCTCATAGTATAAACTTCACCCAAGAAATTCTATGCCTAACTGTGATCTGAACAGCACAAACTAAAGAAAAACAATCAATCCTTATGATCTAGATATACTTTCATTACTCTCATAACCTAGTTGTGCTGTTATTAGTGGACACGGATATCACCTCACTTGCAGATGTTTGTTATTTTTCGTGTTATTTTGACATTAAATTAAATCCTGGTGTTCCTTTCAATACTAATCTCTAGAAGAGGGGTTAGATGTTTGCCAAATATGTCTATACCTCATTCTTCCTTGTAAACATTGTGACTATAGTTCCTAGCTTCTGTTGTAGGGAATGGAATGTGGGCAGAAGTGATGGACATAATATAAGCTTGGCTTCCAAAAATTTCTCTCAGAAGTTTCCACTCTCTCCTCACCCTGATGCTTCTCATTGACACAAGAGCATTTACAAGGCAGGTTCCCTGTGTAAAAAAAAGATACTTCTCCCTCCCACTATTTGGAGTATGTCAGAAAAAACTGAACTTTACTTTTATGATACTACTAAAAAGTTGACATTAATCCATTACAGAAGCTATATCTTAATTGATTTGAAAAATTGTAAAAGTCAAGTCATATTTAAAAAAAATAACATTTGCAAATATTATCCAAGAGTGGGAGTGGAAGCCAATGAGAAAATCAACATGAGGGATTAAATATGAGTGGCAAACTACTAGAAAAACTTTCACTAGTGACAACTTTGAAAACCAGATCAAATGTCTCTAAGTGCAGTGAGAAATATGATATCATGCTTTAATGTGTAACAGAAGACATCATAAGGAAGAGGTGGCCTCAGGTAAGAATTAGTTGGTTTGTAGATAAACACGAACTGAAATAAAAACTCCAGGTATTTGAGGACTCAAAATTTTGAAAAATCTAAATTCAGCAAAGCAGTGATATGAAATTGAAAGACAACTTCAGTTACAAAGGGCCCTTAAGATTCAGTCATTTAGCAAAAGTGAGATGGAATTTTACCCTTCTGTTTAAGTATGATTTCTATAGTAGCTTCTCTTTAATTGAGAGAAAGAGAGAGAGAGAATAATGAATGATTGGGACAAAAAAATAATGGAATAAAGCAGATATGATAACGAGAGTTCTGGAGATGATCACTGGCAGATCAAACAAATGGAGAAAACTAAATTAGATACCTATTAAGTGTTGGGGTGAATATAGTGGTAAAAAAAATCATCAATCTAGATTATGGAAAAATAATAGTCTTGGAAAGTAGAGAAGGAAGCCTCCAGTAGCTCTAAATCATCAAACTCCAGATCATCAAAAGATCAAGGGATTTCTTTTCAGAGAGCAAATTAGGATCTAATGAGAAAAGAAAAATCCCACTGCCTTACCAACAGAAATGCATAACCATTACTTCTATTGACAACTGTGTGTTCCCCATTCTTCCCATTTCTAACTGAGAATGTTCGCTGTGGTTATCATGGCTGTGGTTGGTTCACCCGTGCACATCCTTCTGTGATGAGAGGCAATGACTTGTACGGGGATTGCCAGACCACAAAGAGCCACATGTACCCCTGATGGAGAGGCTGACAGACATTTAGTGCATTGAGCTGAAGGAAGTGACCAGACAGGACTTTGCGTTGTTTTCCACGGGTATGAATGTGTTCTGGGTGGGGGAGGAAGAATGTAATGGACATTTGGTGACTAGAAGGCAAACTTGAGCAGCGACTATTTACCAGACCTATTTCCCTTTCCTTTCATCATATCCACCTCTCATCACTAAAGTCTGCCTTTACGTCCAAAATATGGCCAAATTCGGGCCAATGTGACATGTGCTAGAGTGTAACGCACTATTCTGAGGTCCATAATATAATCCTAAACAATTCTGATTCTCATTTTCCCTGTCTTGCTGGCTGGATGTCCCTAGCCTAGAGTGATGCTGGAAGATGTTTGTGTCTGAAGACACAGAACGCAGAGAAGCCTGGCTTTCTGAATAAACAACAGGCAGCAAAATTTCCGTCCTTACTCATGCCGCTTTCCCACTCATCACTTCTACGTGAATATAAAATGAACTTTGATTGTGTTGCAATGTAAGTTTCAAAATTTATCTTTTATAGCACATTAGCTTACAAAATATTTACTGAAACAATTGTACTTGATTGGATTTTTAGACCTAAGATAAATTTAATTATAATGAATCCAGATTTCAACATTGCTTCGGTATTTACATTCCTTCAATTTCTTCCATGTATTATTTTCTTACTAATAAATTCCAGATCAGGGCCCATTAACTCTAAATCCTTCAGTGTCTAGAAAGCTAAACATAGGAAAATAGTAGGAAGTGCATCCTAGACAGCGGGAAAGAACATATGCTACCTACCTATAGCCTTTTCCAAAGACAATACAATTAATTTGAACACTCTACTAGCTATGGTTCTCCACAGCCTACAATGTTGCGACCTCTGATTTATGTCTTCATCTGAATATTTTTATAAAAATTTGATTGGAAAAAACTGAAGACTGAACCACTCAAATTGTCTTTTTTAGGGATACATTCTTTGACACTCTTTGAGTATACTTTTTCAGCACTTTGCTGATTTTTCTCAACTTTATCATTTGGTGATTCATATTTCTCTTGCTTATTTATCAAGATATCAGGAGAAATGTTGCCATAAGACTGCTAAAATCTAGACAGGTAGTTTACTTATATCTAGATGGATCTGAATTCTTCTGAATCTCTGAGACTATCAGCATCAGAATCACAGGAGAAATACGAACATTGTATCTCACCTCAATTTAAAGAGTAGGGTTTTCTGAAATTGTGACTCTCCATGACTGGCCAGCTCTATAAGCATTTGTTATGACTTAGTCTCCATGATTCATTGAGTATTGTAGCATTTAATACTAGTAGCATTAGCATTTTAATATATAGCATTTTAAATTTATTTAAAAGTAAATAATGATTGCTACAAAATTCTTACTATTTTTATTAAATCATAGCTGTGTACATTAATGCAATCATGGGGCACAATGTGCTAGTTTTATATATAATTTGAAATATTTTCATCAAATTGGTTAACATAGACTTCACAGCATTTTCTTAGTTACTGTGTTAAGACATTTATATTCTACATTTAGTAAATTTCACATGTACCCTTGTAAAATGCACTGTAGGTGTGGTCCCACCAATTATCCTCCCCTCCCTCCACCGATCCCCCCCTACCTCATAGTTCAAGCAGCTATGGTGCCAGCCACATACACCACAGCTGGCAAGTTCAAATCCAGCCTGGGCTCACCAAACGACAATGACAACTACAACCAAAAAAAATAGCTGGGTGTTATGGTGGATGCCTATAGTCCCTGCTACTTGAGAGGTTGAGGCAAGAAAATAATTACTTCTTTAGGTCAACAGTTGTCAACCATTTTTTGGGAAAGGACTGCCTAGTGAATAATTTAGGCTTTGCAGGCTACTGATGGGTTCTGAATGATATTCCTCTTACTTAAAAGAAATTTTTTATTTAAAAAATAAACAAAATTATTATTAGCTCACAAATTGTGTATATAAAAAAAGTTCCTAGCCCCCTATGGTTTGCTGAGGTGAATCCTCCTTTTCAAGATGCTTATATACTATTTCTTAAATTAAGTTTCTTACCTTTATTCTAAGAAATTCTAACCTTCAAGGATTTTGTTTAAGCCAAAAATATATGTTCAAATGATTTGTGGAAATGTTATATGTTATGTATTTCATCCTCATGGAGATTCATAAAATGCATAAATATATAAATACATTATATATTTTTATGTTTTGTTTTATTTTATTTTTTTGAGACAGAGTCTCACTATGTCGCCCTCAGTCGAGTTCGTGGCGTCATAGCTCACAGCAACCTCAAACTCTTGGGCTTAAGAGACTGTGTTGCCTCAGCCTCCCAAGTACCTGGGACTATAGGTGTCCATCACAATGCCTAGCTATTTTTTGGTTGCAGTTGTTTAGCTGGCCTGGGCTGGGTTCGAACCCGCCATCCTCAGTAACCACTGTGCTATGGGTGCCGAACCTATTTTTATATTTTAATCTATAAAGAATAGAGATGTCTGGTTAGTTAGCTCCACTTTTGGTAATACTTCTTGAATATAGGATCTTTTTTTTTTTCTAAACAAGTTTCCCATTAATGTCTTGAGAATTAGTTTTCTGCGGAATACATCCAGGAAATTTCAAACACTCTTATTCCAGAATCTTAGAATCTTGCCTGTGAGTAAGATTGTTAAGTTCAATGTCTACATTTAACAGTTTATGAAATACACTTTTTTTTAGCTCATTTTCAAAAATTAAGTGGATTTTTCTAATTTCTACTTCTCTAGAACCTTTTTTCTTTCCCATTACTCCTCAGTAATGGCATCTAACCAGGTTAATGCTAATGTTGATGATACATATGGTGATCTACTTTGTTTTCTCATGTTCCATCCTTTATAGGGAATAGAATTTAATAAAAACAGTTTAATTTTTATTATAATTTCTTTATTCATTCACCTTAAACTTCGCTTTCATTTACAAGTGCTCTAGTTTTAGGTTCTTATCCTTAGTCTTTACACAGGAGGAAACAAAACTTTAAAGAAACTCACAGTTTGATCAATGACACAATAGTTGACAAGATTAGAATTAACATATAAATAGCAGATGATCATCTTGTTATTGCCTTACATCCACCTTATGGGTGTAATCTTAGATTTTTAAATATATTTAATTTTATATGCACTTAATTTTATACAAAGCCAACACTTTTGAAACATAGTTTTTAAAACCTGTATTGTGTGTCTATAAATAGAAATGCAAAAATAAATAAGAATAGCAAACGCTCTTATAGTGGTTGCTGCATACCAGCTACTGTTAAGTGCTTTCAGGTATTTTAACTCATATAAGCCTCACGATCGCCACCAGGGGTAGGTGTTTCTATTATTTGCAATGTAAACATGAGGAAATTGTACCACCATGGGGATAAGCAATGTGCTTCCCAAATACCATAGAGTTAGTAAGAGTAATGTCAGAATTTGACCTGTCCCTCTAGCTCCAGAAGTCGTTTAAAGCATTTTAAATAGCCTGATAGACCTTGCCATGGAAATCATCAGAGGTTATTCCAAGTTGGTTCATTTGAGAGCATAGCATAAAAACTGCTAAATACTTGCCTATTGACTGAGGTTACTGAGGAGTGAGTTGGTTGGAATTTGTCCCTCTTGTACATGGGTCACCTACATTATAACTTCTTGGTATCTAAACTCCTTGCCATCTTTCTTTTTAGTTTTGCCATGTCACAGAAAAGAAATCCAAGGATCCTCATTTATTAATCTTTTCAAGATAATTATATTAAATAGGCTCATGTATGCTTAAGTTTATCAAAAGATAAAAGTATCTACACATGTAGAAACCATGTGATTGCCAGGCAATACTTGGGAATATGCAAGAAAGAAATTACGATTGGTCTGGACATGAGAGTTTGTAGACTGCTTCCTTCCTGCTTCCTATAGACAACAGAGGTACACAGAGGAAGATATCCCAAGCTTCGCTTGTACCATGTGGAATGAAGGGAACTTATTTCAGGTGTCCTGGACAAATCAAAGTCTGTTTGTTTTGAATCTCAAATGCTAAGTGGATTACTATAGGTCATTACCATCAACACACTCTATTGCATAATTCTCTTTTTGTGACTTGTGAACTATGTTAAATAGGAAACAAAATAGGGGGAAAAATGAAACTGTACTCAATGTAATAACTCCGCTCCTGACAGGCTCTGATTTGTATGTCTCTCTGACCTGGTCCATGCACCAAAATGATACATCTTGCTCTTGTCAATAGTTAAGCTTGCTTCTGCTTTTCTGAAAACATTTGTTGACAACTGTACAACTAAGGTGATTTCACTCTCTTAACCAACACATGTGATGTAGAAATAGCTATTGGTAGCCACAGAAGCACACTCATGATTCTCCTGTATTCTTGCCTTTTGGTTCCTGGTTTTCTTCTCTAGTCTATATTCTTTCCTTGCTGCTAGCGTTTTATTCCTGTACATCATTCAAATTTCTGAAAGACTTGTAAAATTTAAAGAAATAAGAGTAAAGCCTAATTAAGACTATCCTGAAAAAAAAAAAAAACCTAAACCAACTTTGTTTACTATTATATATCTGATTATGTGGAGATATTTTAATTGCAATTGAATTCAAATGAGGTGTCAAAGGTTTTTGACATAATGATTTTACATATCTTTTTTTCTTTGCAGTGTTTACACAGGCATTTTAAGCTTGTCATTAAACAATTAGCATTATTCTCTTTGCCAGTAGAAAAAAATCTATAACTCGAGAGCCTCTGTGATCAAACACCAAGGCAGTGGTCTCTTACTCCCTTCAACATGTTGAACTCTTTTCAATTCTAAGCCATGCACTTTCATCACACTAATTGCATTGTAGGCATCCAGCTCTTAGCTTTGTTCTGGTTATAAGCAAATTTATTTGTAGGAAGCAATACTGTGAGATCTTTAAACCAATGTGAAAGAGAAACAGTATGCAGTCCAATTCTTAATGTGTTTAGGGATGCTTAAATTTGTCTGTTTGACTAAGTGACGGCATGATCTTATTAAACCAGAATAAGTGGCATTGATGTACATATATAAACAGAATAGTCAATACCCTAAACTAAAACATCTTTGAAAATGTGCATCTTGGTCCTATGAATGAGAGAATGACTTTGTACATTTTATGTTTAAAAATCGAATTTTAATTTTCCACTAGTTTACTAAAATATAAGATCATATTTACATTCATTTAATAATCACTTCACTTACTTTGTGCCAGACAGCATGTTGTGCATAAGTGATACAAGAACAAAAACACACCATTCCTTTTGCTAATTCACAATTTAGCATGTGGACAAGCATATAAAAATTACAGTCTAATCTAGTGCAATAATGGTGTAATTTAAGAACATTAAATCATCTGCTAAGATTGTAGCTTAAATATGTTATTACTAATACCCAGATATTGGTAGCCTATTGCCAAGGGAACTAGAGTTCTAAAGCTACTGCTGAAGATCCCTGTCAACTCTTGTAAAGTTGAGAGACTTAATATTTCTGTTTTAGATATAAAGAAATTGGACAGATAAAGGAAATTAACTTTCATCGCTAACTTGCTTTAGGTCCAAAGTGACGTTTTGTTAGGAATCAGCAACACCAGTTGATACACAAACCTGGTTAAGGAAAGAACCAAGAATGTTTTGGGCAGCAGCACACAAAGGCCTGGAGATACAGAAATCACAAAGTAATTGGAGAATTGAAAACAGCTTGTTGTTAGAATTTGGAATGCTATTTTTAAAAGATTATGAAAAAAGAATTGAGTGGTACGCAAAACCTCAGATCATAGAATGTGCAAAATATATTATGAAGTTTGTAAACATTTAAATTGAGGGATCATTTAGAGATTTTTAGACAAATTATGGCATAGTTCTCTTTATAAGCTCTACAGACCATCCCATCAGCAGTATGGAGTATTATTTAGAAAGAAATAAAACTTCAGTTCAAAGACTGTGACAGTAGGAGACATTAATGAGATTCTGTGGTAAGTAGTGATGAAACCTAAAATTAAGGCTTAATATCATGTATTATATGCACCGCCTTGACTTCTGGTAAAATCAGAAGGATCTTAAAAGGCCCAACAGCAAGTTCCACTCCACTCTGTTCCTCTGGTAAGGTTTTCTAGCCAAAGATCATCTTGATCAAATGCACCAAGTACAGTTTCTGCTTGTCCCTAAGTAGTAATATTTCAATTCCCTGACAACCTTCGGGGGTATCCAAAAGATCCATTAAACCATTTCGTGAGAATTAGGGGTCACCTCTCTCTCGGTACTACAAAGTTTGCCTCCTACAGCTCCTGGTCATTCACTCTGTCCCCAGCAGAACTTCCTTGTGGACCTTTATGATACGTGATGTCCTTCTCCCTTGATTGTGAGCAGAGATAACTAAAAAACTCCTGTTGATCTCACCTGCTCCGTGTTAACCGTTGTGGCCTGTGGCTATCTCTTATAACCTAGAGTGGAAATCCCTCTCTCCCCATGGGGTGTACAGAAGAGATGGAAATAAGCATACTTGGGAAGAGAGGTTAAAGCTGTAAAGTCCAATATAGTAGCTTCTAGCCATATAGGACTATGGAACACTGGAAGTGTTGCAAGTCCAAATTCTGAGCTGTAAGGGTACAATATACACTGTATTTTAAAGAATCAGTATGGACATAAGAATATAAATATGTCAACGTAATTTTTATATTCATTGTATGTTGATACAATATTTTGGATACTATATATTAAATAAAACATTCAAGTTAATCTTATCTCCTGATAATCTTATATAAAATGTTTACTAGAAATCTTAAACTTATATTTGTGGTTTCCATTTGTGACTTATATTATATTTCTTTCTTTCTTTTTTTTTTGTGTAGAGACAGAGTCTCACTTTATCATCCTTGGTAGGTGCTATGGCATCACACAGTTCACAGCGACCTTTAACTCCTGGGCTTAGGCGAATCTCTTGCTTCAGCTTCCTGAGTAGCTGGGACAACAGGCGCCCACCACAACGCTCGGCTATTTTTCTGTTTTGCAGTTTGGCGGAGGCCGGGTTTGAACTGCCACCTTCGGTGTATGGGCCAATTCTCTACTCGATGAGCCACAGGCACTGCCCTCATATTACATTTCTATTGGACAATTCTGGTTTAGTAAAAGATAGGCAGGAAAAGATCCATTGTAACTTGGGCATGTGGAAGAGAGTGATTCCAAGAAAGACTAAAAGATTGGTCCAGTTGGGTGTGGTCATTATAAGGAAAACAGGATTGAGGAGAATCAGAAACTTTACCTGGAATGGGGAAAAGTTTAAATTTGGAAGTTCTCATTTGAGATGTCAGGAATATATTGAGAGATGATGAACAGTATAAGGTGGGTAATAGGTCTGGAGTTCATTAGGTAAGTTTGGGGCTGAAGGTACAGGTTTGGGAGACATTTAGCTCTGACATCTAAAATTATGCAAAACAATTCTATAGCTAGAATGAGAGCAAAATAAAAAGGTTGATCCCACATATGAAAATAAACCAAATAATCACATAAATGATGCTTCTCATCACATTTCAATACAGATCAATGAACTATTATTAAATATATACTATGTGGGGGTCTTTGGTGACATGTAAGAATTTAGACACATGAAAAGCAGTAAATTTTCTTGAATGGAATTAAGTTACTTATATAAACTTCTTATTTCAGGTCTGAAATACTATGTATTTATAATTTAAAAATGCAGAAAACAATGTTTGATGCTAATTGATAAGATAGAAAACACATTTTATAAATATAATTCTTTTAATTTGCTGGATGATCTCAGCAGGAGAAGGTGAAATTGGGATTCTTGTGGAGAAGACTACCTGGAGAGCATTTAGAGAAATTTTCTGTAGAGAAATGTTACAATTTTCAAGTATCATTAAATTCATAGCACTGATTCTTTTTTATATATTCCTCCATTATCTATATGACTCTATATGCTATATTGATATATGCCTCCACAAAGTTTTCTAATTTTTTTTATATGTGAGGAAATTTTAGCTCTAGATCTCATACTTTTTTTTTCTGCAGTTACTTTTCCCTTTTTTTATTGTTGGGGATTCATAGAGGGTACAAGAAACCAGGTTACACTGATTGCATTTGTTAGGTAAAGATCCTCTTACAATCGTGTTTTGCCCCCAAAAGGTGTGACACACACCAAGACACTCCCTCCCCCCTTGCTCCTTCCCTCTCTCTGCTTCTTGATAGAATATCTATTAGGCTCAAAAAAATTTAAGTACGAGGGAAGGTACAAGAAACATATTTTACTAAATGACCTGAAAAACGAGTAGGTAGGAGGAAAGGGACAGAGAGACATCAATAAAATTAAATGAGATGGAAGTACTTTGTTGTGACTGTTGACCCTCAGAACATCGGCAGAAAACAATTCCAATTCACTTTTGAATAGTGATGAGGAAGATAGTTTCCCACTTTGACCAAATACAATTATGTTTAGATATATATGCTTTATTATTGAAGGGAGTAGAAAAAACATTTGTGTTTGACAAATGAAGAGAGTGTTAATATTATACAATTTTTTTTAATTAACGTATTCCAGCACTTCAGCATTGTACTAAATTATTTAAGCATATTCTTGTTTAGTGCCTACAAAAACTCAATGAGTAATTATTGTATTGTCTCTAAATTACAGGAAGGAAACTGTGGCTTAGGGAGGTTTCATAAATTGTCCAAGGCCACACAGCTAGAGAGAGGTAGAACTTGGGTGAAAACGTGGCTATATATATATATATACGAGATAGTCTCATACTCTTCTGGTTATACTTGTTATATTGTATGTTTGGAATTCAGGGGAGAAGGATATAGTGAACAAACATAAAGACAAAGAATCCACTACCGATTAAAATTTTGGATTTAAGAGGAGAAACAACATGACTCCAGTGGCTATACCAGCAGTAATATTTATTCTGAAGAAGTGAGAACCAATAAATGATGTTATGCATGTACTACTCATTATTCTAACAATTTCAGTAAATATATGAATTCTCTGCTTACCCCACCCACCTGACTGGCTGACACAAAAAAATATAATTTGTGTGATCAAAAACTAGCTGAAGATTCTCAGATACCACATATAGGCATATAATTTGCATCTATACACATATATTGAATTCATGTGTATATACACACATTACAGATACATATATATACACATACATATATACACACTTATATATGTATGTATGTTTAAGCTGTGTTCCTATGGTTGAGAGAAAATCCTATTTGTAGGAATACTAGATTTATTTTTGAAATCATTGACCAGTATTATTTTTGAGGTACCTCCATCAAATAAATAATTAATGTTTTCTAGACATCAGAAACAGATTTGTAGATCTTACTCTGCTGTAAATTCTTTGTGTTGTCTGTAGTTAGAAACAAATCAGTGTTCATGATATGCTCATGATAAATGTATCACATTATACCACATTCAAAAAGTAAGACAGAAGAACAAAAATATTACATAGGGTAAATGTCATATAGCTTTGTTAAAATGGAGGGAAATAAAATGTTCTACTGGACTGAAACCTATTTTTTTTAGAAAATAATAATGAAAACAGTATAATTTTTCCTCACCGAAACGCTTCCTTTTCCCTTATTTAATTTGTGCTATTATTAAACACAAACAAATTTTGATTTTGGATGAGTTCTGTAAAATAATTTTTAAGTTCTGATGCCTGACAAACATATTTTATGAAGATTTACAATCAAATATTCTTTCCGCCTTTATCAATGTGTGGTTATCAACAATTTTATCTGTCACTTAGGCAACTAGAATAATGAAAAGAAGGAAAGCTAGCTTCCTTAACAGTTTTAAAAGTTCTTCAAAATTTAAAATATGTATGTCACTCAAGATGGTGAAAGGGGCCTATAGGATTCTAAGGTAGTTATTATTTTATGGCAATGTGGTATTCTTTTCAGAAATAGTTATTTAAATACTTTCTTTGCTTGATGACTCACCATTCCTCTTTTATTGTGAGTTTTGTCTAGACACTGCTCCTTTGTTCATACTAACTATTAAATTGATACCACTGAAAGGTAGTTTGGCATATTATTTGGAAGAAGAATTTGCTACTGTACTTAATTATTTTACTTACAGATTGTGATGCCTCAGATTAATTGGCAAATTTCTTTTAATTCTAAGAAAACTGCCTAAATTTAGCTTATGACGTAAACTTTTCCGTTTTACTAACTGTATTATAATCTCACTTATATATGTGAATAATTCAAATTAAATTCATGACTATTAAAAAAAGTATATCATTCAAGACCATGCAATATACAATTTATTTAAAATTAAAAAATATATACTAAATCTTGAGTCACTAATTCTGAAGTATGTACTGGATAAAAAACAAGGAAAAGCAATCGGGCGCGATGGCTCATGCCTGTAAACCTTGCACTCTGGGAGAGCAAGGCAGGTGGATAGCTTGACCTCACGAGTTTGCTTCCAGCCTAAGCAAAAAGTGAGATCCCAACTCTACTAAATCCTCTGAGGCAAGAGGATCACTTGAGCCTAAGTGAAGGTTGCTGGGAGCTATAACTCTAGGCACTCTACCCAGGGGGACAGCTTGAGATTCTGTCTCAAAAAAAAAAGGGAAAAGAAAGAGATTCTTAAAATTTAAAATTTTCTTGATTTATTATGATTTTCTCACAGCCCAAAGTCCCCAACTAGTTTAAGGTAAGATGAAAATGAATTATAAAATTAAAAGTTATTTTATTGTCTTATCAAACTTAATAAGGAAAATATAGGCACTCACTGAAATAACCAGAGGAAAGACTAATCAAGTTTGAGTAAATAACTGTAAACAGGCAACTAACTAGTACACAGTTATTTCCCCAAACTGTAGACAGGTAACTAATACTGTATATATTATTTAGAAAACAAATGAGAAAATGAAGAAAATGAGTTTTAAAAACCTGGTGATATATTAGAGAAGCTTGAGTTATTTAAATTTTCTATGTTATGATAACCATTTTCCTTCACCTTATAAATATTACTTTTTCCCAGTTAAAAAGTCAATCTATATTTTTAAAAAGGAAGAATTAGAATATAAACTAAAAAAAACTAATGAACAAGTCAATCAAATGTTAAAGTTCTAAATACACAATTACTGTGAGTTGAGTGTGCTTAATGAAATGCTATGAAATACATGCTCGCCTAAGACAAAACAAAGTTTAGAATTTGAGTCATGATGCCTTTTGCAAAAATTTGAATTGAGCTGGAGACCTGAATCCTAAGGGAAGTATCTAAAGAAAGGAAAAGCAAATATTGCATGCCCTCACTATTAAATTGGAACTAGGATGAGCACACATGTACACAGAGGGAAGTAAAGCTAAGTGAAAACCAGCTGGAAGGGAAGGGGCAGGCGGAGGGTCAAAAACATGTGAAACTTACTAAATGCAGAATACAAATCTCTTCATACAATAACTAAGAAAATGCCATGAAGGGTATGTTAAACAGTTTCATGACAATATTTCAGATTGTATGTGAAACCAACACATTGTACTCCTTGATTGCACTAATGTACATAGCTATGATTTAAAACAAAAACAAAAACAAAAAAACCCTGTGTAATGGGTATAATGAACACCATCTGGGTGACAGGTGCGCTTACAACCCTGACTTAAGTATTACAAAAGTGATGCATGTAACAAAAATTATTTGTATCCTGAAATACTTTAAAATTTAAAAAAAGGAATTTGAGCTTCATAGTTTATAGAGAATCAGTAAGAGTAATTATGATTTACATTAAGTCATGTCTAAGATTTTTAAAAGGATCAAGAGCATTTTGGTATGCTGAGAAAACAACAAAACAAGTAAAACAAACAAAAATCTTACTTAAATATAAATGCAATGCGGGCTTTTTGAAAACAAACAAAAATTTTACTTAAATATAAATGCAATGTTGGATTCTGCAGTAAAATGTATAAAAATACTATTTCTCTTCTAGAATACCCAATTTGATTTGCTTGCTTAAAACAATAACAAAAGCACAAATCTCCAATTTACTATTGAAGTATTGCAAGGATAATCCATCAAATTATAGGAAAAAAAGGTAATATTATCTATAGTCTATAAAAAAAATATTCTGGAGGAAGAATGGACCGATAAATAATGCTACCAATGTCAGTTTGATTTACAGTTCTGTTGAAATTTCACCTTCATGTATAACTAAAAAGTTCAACTAACTCTTACTATATCATCATTGACAAATGGGATAGAAATCCAAGTAGCATGATAATAACCTCCCAATAAAACAGGAAGAACATTACTTCTCTAAAAATTAATATTGGGTAGTGTGGCTAAGAGATTGGGTTTAGGTTAGAAACTTGGTAATGTTTGCAGAGGAAATTTGTATGTTATATTTATTTTTTAAATATCTATTAAAAAACTTAATCTTTGACCGTGGTAGATATATTGGCATATATGAAAAACCCATGCTTTAAAAATGTTGCCCTATACTACATAGAAAGTACAATATCTCACTGTATCTGCAAACACATCTTAGTGTTTTTATTTTGTATTTTATCAACAAAGTTTTTTTCTATCTCAACAATGAAAAATATATAAATTCTGCAATATTTTCAAGGTGGAAATACCTAGTTAATAGTATAGTAAGATTCCAGACCCACTTACAGATGGCCTTACACAGAGGGTGTTACTGTGCAGACTCACATTCTTATGTTTTCCCTAAAATTCTAACAGATTTTGTTAGAACTAGAATGTCGAATTCATTGAGAGTGTCACATTCCGTCAGATAAAACAGTAAAATCGGCTAATATGGAAACCTTCAAATAGATCCCTCTTATAAGAAAAAATGAACAAAACACCATAGGAGGCTATAACTTTACGACTTCTTTCCAAGTTAAGTAAATCTATAAAGAGGAGTAACTACAGAAGAACGTGTGTGTGGGTTAAATTAATAATAAAGAACAATTATTCCAAAATAGGAGTATGGGATTATATAATTTCCTTTCATAAGAAGAACAAAATTGTTTTTAAATTCACAAGGGGAAAATGTTAGCCCTTATTCAGATATTGGATCACTATTAACCTCATTTACCGATACCTCAGTAGTTATATTTTCCTTAAAATTGTAACTGGTTACTTTTACATGATGTGGGTCACCCATCACACATAGTTTCTGAAACCTTATGGTTAACAGAGGGACTAGGTTGTGTTATGCTCTCCACACTAGAAACTAGATAATACTGCAAAACCCCAATTATTATCCAGAAGCTTACACAGAGATTGATGCTAGTAATTGCCAATGCGTGCATATATAACAGTTTTCATTTTATGAAAAGGATTGAAGGAAATTTATTCACTCAGTTCTCTGTTGACAACCACAAGTGCATTAAAGGAATAAAAGTTGTCGGGGTTCTTTTTTGTTTGTTTGTTTGTTTGCTATTTAATAGTAAACGTAGGTATCTTGAGAGCCTGGGTTCTTGTTTCCAGTGCTATCTCACTTTTTGCAGCTCCTGTCTTAACCAGGATGGCAGAGGCTGCCCCAGTCTATGGAGCAGTTTGGACAGTTCCACATTATGTTCTCGGTAGTAATTAGAGAGGAAAGTTCTGGACTGGAAAGCAAAAACAGAAAGAGTGATTGAAAGAAGCCATTAGTTCTATTAGTTCATCAAACAAGATTATGTCATTTACACTTCTTAAGGAATTCTATTACATCATAGGTGTCTACAAAATACTTTTTTATAATTTCTCTCAAGTATCACTTATTTGTACATTTTAAAGAGATTTGGCAACAATATAGCTGCAAAATAAAAATAGTTGCAGGTATATGCTCTGTGCCTCATCTACCATTACAGCACATATTTATTGCAGGATTTATGAAGTCTACATAGAAAGAAGAATTGATGACAGGAGTATGATGCTGAAGATGAATAAGACAAAAATGTTATGAATAATAAAATTTACAGAAGAAAAATACATAAGTTTCCTTCGAAATTGGTCCATATGATAAAAATTAAAAGTAAACATAAATAATCATAAAAGATGAAATTCATGGCTATAAAAAACTTACAATATTATATAAAAAATTTTCCATATTTATTTAAGATCAAAATAATTTTTTTTTTTTTTGAGACAGAGCCTCAAGCTGTCACCCTGATAGACTAAACCTGTCACCCTGGGCAGAGTGCTGTGGCATCACAGTTCACAGCAACCTCTAATTCCTGGGCTCAAGCAAGTCTCTTGTCTCTGCCTCCCAAGTAGCTGGGACTACAGGCGCCCGCCACAACACCCGGCCATTTTTTGGTTGCAGCTGTCGTTGTTGTTTGGCCGACCCAGGCTGGATTCGAACTCGCCAGCTCAGGTGTACATGGCTGGTGCCTTAGCCCGTTGAGCCACAGGCACCAAGCCAAGATCAAAATATATTTCTAAAAATCATTAAGAGTTTTCTGCTTCCAAAATATTATCAGGTCTCTGAAGCTTGATCTTTTGTATACTTCTTATACTTTGTCAAGCTGGACAGCTTATCCCTTATTAGACAAATGCTTAAAAAATTACAAAATAATCAATGACTTGAATCTAATGTTTATCTTTTACGTATACAGCTCTTTGGAAAACAGAAAATGTATAATTGGGCTTTCTGTCTGGGTATCACTTATCTCATATTATAACACAATTAACATAGTTCTGTTCCTTTGATAGAATCAGAGGTGAAAATTTTCCCCGTGTATGTACAGATAGCAGTGGCCCATACATTGTTTTCCAGTTGGTTAGAACGCTCCCATTTCTCTTAAGCCCTTCCCAATTTTGACACAAATGTCTCTTTCGCCATACAACTCCCTTAGCAATGTTTGTGGATACTGTGGAAATGGATTTAAGACAACTCCATTTCATCTCCGACCATTCACCGGGTATTTCATTATGTTTCTTCCCTTAGACCAGATTGTAAACACTTCAAATTTGAGATAAGATGTTTATAGTAGTAGTGGGAACATTACATTGATTTCTTGGCAGATTAAAGTGATTTCTGAAACCCTTTTGAAATCATTGAGTTCAAAGTTGTAGTTTAAGGACCTGCCGGTACTTCTATTACCATAGTAACACACGAATCAATTGCATCCTCACTTTGCACACCCTACCGTGAAATAGATACTTATGGTACCTGGTTGAGCTGGCAGCTGGCTGGTTTCCCAGCTTAGTCTACCACACAAGGCATTTCTCCTCACATCCTCACTTCTACTGAGATATTTTCCTGCCTTTGTGCCATTGGCCATTGCTTCACACATCCTATTATAAATCAGTAACCACAACTAATTTGTTGATCTTGTAATGAACCTGAGTTCATGACTGTTTTATCCTTGCAGCTTCTCCATTGCTTAGCTCAGTACCATGCATGGATGGAGTAGGCATTTGATATATGTTTTGAATGTATAATAATGACATATTTATATTTTATCCAAAATGACTTGTTCAGTAAACAAGTATTTCACTTGTTTATCTAACAAGGGAAGGTGTTCGTCCCTAATTTTATCAAAGAGGCAGACCTATGTGAATTGGGTTACATTAAGAGAAAAGTGATGCCCAGAGAAAATGCCCAATTATAAATTTTGTTTTTCTAAAATACACATAAATTAATGATAAACATAAGATTATAACCATTGCTATACTTTATAGCTTTTAAAATATTTATCTAATTAGGGCAAATATCTCCAGCTTAACTAGAGTATAGAAAAGTATACAAAAGTAAAGCTATTTAAGTGCTTTACTTATTTGTAAAAAAAGCCACTTTTCAATAAGTATTTGAATGAACATAATTTTTAGGGTTATAAACAAATTTACAGGGATCTATATATTAATCCTTTATTCTTGCTCATCTCCTAAATGTATAAAACTATTCATTGCAAAGAAAGAGCAGAAAAATGCAGTACATTTGTTATTACTAATTCTAAAACAGGTATATGCACAGATTTTTGCTAAAGTAATTCAAAAATGAAAATGCTATTACCTCTGGATCCATAGGTGGGTATTTTCGGCCTTTGCTTTTTCCAAGACATTTAGTCTTTCCTCCTTCCAGTAGTTGACACCAAAAACCCTTCTGGGGATCAAAGCTACAACAGATAAAATATTTAATGAATGTGCTTTGGATACAGAATTTTTAGTGAGAGAAAACTAGATAAAGGAAACACACTTGTGTATGCCAATTGATTTGATTTAATTGAATTCATTTCTACAGATGTTAATTCTTTTAAGCTGAGACAGCCTAGTTGAGATGAAGTGACTGTATACTATGTATTTTAAATAATTCTGTTGTAATGGAAAAATGTATATAGATCTTTAGTCCAATTTTATGTTGAAATTATTAAGTTTTATGTTTTACCTCTGACTCCATAAAAGGTCAAGGACTACTCATCAAAAGTATAGTCCACATATAAAAGACCCTTAGGATATTTTATTTACTCATGGATGTAATTTATATATTAACAGTTTTTTAAAAATTATTCAATGGTACATTAAAGGGCTAAATGTATACTTTGCTGAATATAAGTATGAATTAAACCTTGCAATTTAGAAAAACACTGTATTTTTTTTACAGCATTTGAATGTTTAAATTGTTCAAAATGGAAATTACAAATGTAAAAGTAAAGCGGAAGTTTAGACTATTCCTTATTTCTTTTGTTCAAGGCAGATAGTCCCGTTGGATAATCCAAGTTGCTATAATCTTAAAGAAAATTCTTGGCTTGACGCCTGTGGCACCAACCATGTACACTTAAGCTGGCAGCTTCAAATCCAGCCTGGGCCCACCAAACAACAGTGAGGGCTGCAACCCAAAAATGGCCGGGCATTGTGGCAGGCACCTATAGTCCCAGCTACTTGGGAGGTGGAGGCAAGAGACTCCCTTGAGCCCAGGAATTGGAAGTTGCTGTGAGCTGTGATACTACAGCACTCTATCCAGGGTGACAGCTTGAGGCTCTGTCTCAAAACAAAAGAAAGAAAGAAAACTCTCATGTTGTTTTGCTTGCTCCCCTAGATGCACTGAGTTACGAAAGAAAGGATGTGTGTCCTAATTATTTTGGTTAAAGCCAAATATATAAGAATTTTTGTTTAGGACTAACAAGATAGAGAAAAATGAAAGAATGAACCAAATAAGAGGCGAAATTTTAAATTTATTGCTATGGGACTTGCTGCATGCATAAAACATCGGAAAGGTTTGCATTTTTGTTCCTCAGCAGATGTTTTTAGAAGGATAAAGCATAATTGACTGGGATGTAAAGTTAATTAGTTGCAGAATATTTTGTTGCCCTGGGCCCCTTCCTATAATACCACTGCACCTGCAATTTGCCTCTGCATATATGTAAATTCATTTAAGGGAAGAGAAAAGTTTTCTTCACAGTTCCCTGCCCAATCTATTATTAGAGACCTGCTCCTTGCAAACCATTTGTCCTAGTACATGTTATCAATTAAAATGAAATGTATCAGTCGTTAAATGGATAAAAGAAAGGAAGAGCCATTTCCAGCCTGTACTTTTCAATCTCTTCCCTGTGTATCACAGTCCTTTCTCTAGTTTTCATTAATTTCCCAAGAGGAAAAACAATTCAGTATGCTGTATAAAATGAGATGGGGAAGTCAGCTTAACGGTGCCCCCAAACATCATTTGCTGCCTCGGGATGAGAATATTTAACAGCATCAAGGTAAAATAGAGCCCTGATAATGAAGCCAACACATCTATCCACACACTAGGAGCACGTCCTTTGCTCTCGGTAGTGCAGAGGTCTCAGGATGGGCTGTGCTCTCACCTTGCTCTCCACAGCAGCTGTTGTGAGATAGAGCTTAATGCAATTTGAAATAGGAGAGCTATCTAGAATACTAAAAGTCATTATTTTTAAGGTAGGTTTGTCATAACCTTGAATTCATATTATTTTGCTGTCCTGGTTTCATTTATTATATGGGGAACTTTAGCTACCTAAGTCTAACAGAGGACATTTATCCACTAAGTTACATCAATTTATTACTTTATGATATTTTTAGTATGCATGAAATTATGATATTAAGATGCACAATATTTCTCCACAGAACTGTTAGACAACTTCTAGGGCATGAGTTGATTGCCATTTGAGGTTTTTTTTATTTAGTGAATGTCACTTCAGTTATTATTCTTTGGTATATGCAAGACACATTAAAAACCATACATTTTGTACTTGTTTGTAATGTCTCCTTCAAAAGAATGACTTTCCAAGTTGATTGAACTATTAACAACTATTTTTAGTTAATGGGATAGAAAAATTACCTAAACTAATGCTGAGAGAGGGGAAGATATGATGACATCAATAGCTATTGATAAGAAACATATTATAGAAGCTTCGTCTACTGTATTTCCAAGTGTAGGTTAAAGCTTCATTAGGCTTGTTTTATTGGATAAGGAACAACCCAATCTTGTTACTGATTTTCCCGTCCCTCAATTATACTATGTAATTGTCTATTTGTTAATTGTAATCTGCTATGAACGGGGAAATTATATAACCAGGTTGTTAGAATTTTGTCTAACATTCAATAGACTGTACATCAGATCTCTCGAGGGGCTCTTTTTTTGGTAAGGTGTATGCCCTTTTAAGATATATTTTGTCTGCTTAGAGGTTTCATTTCTTATTTTGTCTCTTTATGTTTGCCTTCATTTTCAATTATCCAAATATGTGATTTTATTTTCTCAAGATTTCAAGAATATCTCCCATCCCACATTCTCTTTGCAGAACAACACAGATCAAGAGGTGGAGACTTACTTCTCTCTCCTTACATTTGAACAGGCTTTCGTGACTATTGTAACAACAGAATGTAGCACAGCAATGCTGTGTAACTTGCAGGTTTGGGTCAGAGAAGGCTACGTTTCTCTTGGATCAAATGCGTCCTGGACTTATTCAGGAAAGCGAGAAAGTTAACCCACTCAGGAAGGAGTGTCTTCATCTCACTGATCTGTGTTTGAGCCTTCTCGGTACAGAAGCCAGAGATGTGAGTGAAGAAGCCTTCGGATGATTTCAGTCCCCAGTCATCTGAGTGACCCCCAGTCATCTGACTGACTACCCAGATAGTAAAGTCTTCCTAGAAGTGACTCAAGGTCTCATGAGCAAAGACAAGCCATCTTGGCTATGTCTTGTCTAATTCCCAGCCCACAGATTCCATGAGCATAATAAAAAAAACTATATATGCTAGGAAGTTTTGAGGTGGTTTATCATGCAACAGTGGGTAACAGGAATAATACACAAGAATATATGTAGTTATAAATAACTTAATAAATTCAGAATAAAACATGAATGTACACCTTTCCCAACTCTGCTCTAAGCATTGCTCATTTTCACAGAGGGAATGATGGGCACCAAAATTTCCTTTCTGAGCAATAAATTCCTTATAAAAAGAGACTACATCTTTTACACCTTTGTAGTATAAATTTCTAGGACATTCTCTGAACAAAGTAGGCATGTAAAATCTTTACTTAACTGAACAGATATTGGATAAAGCTCACAGAATGGAGAATTTGTAATAATATAAAATATACTTTAGAATATAAAAAAGGAGTATTCCTGGTATTCAAAAGAGACACTATATGAATAATGAGGCTATTCATTCTACTGCTTTGAGTAGTATAATGATGTATAAATTAATAGCTAGTATTAATGATGTTGTATACACACCTACCAGTGATAATTTATGATGATAAATAATGGAAACAAATTCAAGCATGAGAATAGACTCACGTTAATGCTTCAGAGTAATTATAATGAGGTGTAACTCCCAGAAATTTCTGGACTTCATCCATCACAGTAGCTGGGTCAGATCTCAGCTGCTGTCCATCAATAATTAGCAACTGTAAAGTCAAAAATAGCAACTTTACGAAGCAACAAAACAAAATAGAATAGAATGAGTGGTCTCCCTTGACCTGGTATGGCATTAATTAACTAGGTCAGTGTGAAAAGGGAGAAAATATGAACGACTTAGAATGCATTTAAATGTTTACTATTCCTACTCTTTCCCAATAAACAATAAAGTTTGCCATAGGCACAATTTCTTATGAGTTTTCAAGTTATAGCCCTTAACTAACTTTATGGTAAATCAGAAATAAACATAGACGCTTTACTGATTTATTACTTCAGTAAAAACACGATTTTCCATCTGTAGTGTAGTCAGGTAATGAGCCGGCCTACCAAATTCCCATGAGCTGACTCTGAAGACAAGAGCTTAGATGGTGGTCATCAAGATGAAATCACTCATCTTTTCTTACAAAGGAAGACATGAGGTAGTTTGTTCCTGCCTTTCTGTTTATTGGTTTCCTTCCCTAGAATATTAGAATTGTCCGAGGAATGTTGAAAAAATGTGATGCCAAAGGCCACCTGTTGGGCTTTATAATTTACGCCCTGAGCTGGAATGCATAATGTAAAGGATATGATAAAGGATGCTTTTTTCAAATTCTTATTTCTTGTTCTATCTCATGTTCTTGGAGGTGTCATAATACTTCTCATTTTTGCAATCTAATGCATGACCTCCTTGTTTCCTGATAAGGGTCCCAAAAACAGACAACATGCAAATATTCGCAAATGGTGATCCACAAAGGAATTGCAGAACTGGTTGCTCTACTAGCAGTTGAGAATTAGTGCTTATAAATTGCATGATGTCTCTAGTGTGACGACTTACCATTTTAAGACCAGCTACTGTTCTAAAGAAGATTCCAGAAATACGTTTCAAAATCCTTTAACATTTCATAGTACTGATGAAATTAAAAATGTAAAAATGCACATTTCTTCATTACTTGTCTCTGATTGCAATTGTCATTTGTGGCGATGATAATTCACATTTTCTGTTTGTCAGTGGAACATAATAAATAGAAGAAGTTAATTTCAGGACATTACCTGAGAAGTAGCAAAGTAAGTTAGCCATCTTTCTATATGGACTGCGTACCATCCAGGTACCAGGCATCGTCTCTGCAACGCTTTTAAGTCAGGTGGGGCCCAATGTCCTGTTGTGATAACTTCATAGAAGGTAAACTTCAGGGCAGCTGGATCTTCATGTGATCGTTGGTGCTTTAACAAGAAAGTCAGTTGTAAAGTTAGTTTTTATTTTATTTTACTGTTGGGGAATCATTGAGGGTACATTGAGCCCTGTTATACTGCTCGTGTTTTCTGGGTGACGCCCTTCTAGGAATAGTGTCCTGCCCCAAAAGGTGTGTCACACACCATAGCCCCAGACTCTCCTCCCTCCTCCCATCTCTCCTCTCCCCTAACCCCCAGGTTTGTTTTTTTAAATGCCTGTGTAGATACATGTGTGTGCAGGTGTGAGTGTGTATGCCTGAGGTGTCTGTATATATGGGTATGTTGACTTCATTTCACAAAGTATTAAAAATTGATTACTTGATTTTAGAATGACAAATATAATAAAAAATAAACTATAGGATGTCCCCAAAGTCACCATACCTAGAGTGAAAATTGGAAATTGTAGCTAAATGTACCTTCATTTTCAGAATATTCATTACAAAACTTTACAAGGAGGTGGCCAAGATGTAGAGAACATTTTGTAAACATTTGGTAAAATTGTGTAAATTTTTTTTCATCTATTGAAATAGGCATTGATCCTTTGTTTATTTATGTTTTTTATTTTTTATTATTTTTGCAGTTTTGGGCCGGGGCTGGGTCCGGCATATGAGGCCTGCGCCCTACTCCTTTGAGCCACAGGCACCGCCCAGATCCTTTGTTTATTTGTGAGTATGTTAAAGTATAAGCCTTCAATATATAGAAAGTGGTTTGCAGATAGACTTGTGGTTAACTTCACATCTAAAATGTCTAAAATGTTCAGTGCAAAGCAGAGACAGGGCACGAGGATTTTCTTCATGGGTCTGATTAGAAGTGAAAAGACATCAGGGACAAGACAAATCATGCCTTATGAAAGGAGAAGGCTTACATATTCCTTGGTTCTGTTTCCATAAAGCCACTCATGAAATTTCTGACATTTCACCAACACTCCTGCACGGCAGATGTTATGGATAACAAGAAAACAGATGTCTATTCTTTTTTATTTTTCCATGAAGGTTTGGTTAATTTTTTTTTTATTGAATCATAGCTGTGTACAATAATTCAATCATGGGGTACAGTGTGCGGGCTTCACATACAATCTGAGATATTTTTATCAACCTGATTGACATGACATTCATGAGATTTTCTCCTTTACTATGTGAAAACATTTTTGATCTGTATTTAGTAGTTTTCTCCTGACCCTTCAAATGTGCACCACAAGTGTGATCTCACCCTTTATCCTATCTCCCCCCACCCTCTCCCTCCCTGTCCCTCCCTCTCCCCTTTTCCTGTCTTCTGCGCAATAATTGGGTTGTAGCCTTCTTGATTTTACTCCTGTTTAAGTCCTCATAGTATTAACTGATTGTCATCATCCTGATCCTTTTTTGACTGTGAGTTCCATATCATTCCTGATGGTGGCATAATCTGAGCCATAGGCTGCTCTATTTTTACAGCTAGACGTGGTCTTCTCTTGGGCTCCATATTTTGCATTTTTTTCTCCATCATCTTCATCATCATCTTCCTCTTCACTCTCTTCTTCAGAACAAATCATTTCATCTTTCACCTCTACAAATTTTTCTTGTTCACTATCTGAATTAGCGAAAAATGTCCTCCTTACTTCCTATCATTTCTTCCACTGTCTCAGTTATCAATAAATTATTTTGCCTCTTCACCAAATCTGTGTGTCAAATGGTTGTTGTAAGACCTGATGTGCCAAACTCTTATAAATATTAGCTGTAATGAGGAGAAAGAGAAGCCAGGAGCCACAGCAGCAGCAGCAATAGAGAAGAAGGGTGAATAGTGAACACTTAACCAATTACTTTTTAAAAAGAAAATATATGTGAATAAAATGAAACATGAAGAAGGGAAGCATAAAAACTAATACAATTACTTTTTTTAAAAAAAATTAGAATACAAGTTGAAAATGATGACTACCAGATATTTAATATCAGTGGAATAAAGTAATTAAAAGCATGATCAAACCAATAAAGAAAACCCAAAATAATTTTAGAATTTTTTTTTAATAATTTTATTGAATCATAATTGTGTACATTGGTGCAATCATAGGGCACAATGTGCTTCATATACAATCAGAAATATTTTGATCATACTGTTATTTGGAGAATACTTAGAGATCTAAAAATAGATCTGCCATTTGATCCTATGATTCCTTTATTGGGTATATATCCTGAAGGCCAAAAATCACATCATAATAAAGATATTTGTACCAGAATGTTTATTGCAGCCCAATTCATAATTGCTAAGTCGTGGAAGAAGCCCAAATGCCCATCGACCCACGAGTGGATTAATAAATTGTGGCACATGTATACCATGGAATACTATGCAGCCTTAATTTTAGAATTT